>JALIZH010019813.1:0-30503 GCA_030522465.1 Rhipicephalus appendiculatus | reverse complement strand
CATTTCACTAGTACCATTGAGGAGTGTGCAATAGAATTCGGAGGTACAGTCATTGGACAGGACATTGGCAGCTCTCCCAGGAAAAAGAAAAACCTCATCATTTAGCGTGCAGAGTTTTCGAAGTGAATTGGTAGGCGTGAGGTAGCCGACATAAGAAGATATAACGTGGACAGAATTGTGGATGCTCTAAAGAAGAGGCGAAGGCTCAAAGCTGGGACGAGAAAAATTGGACATAGGCAAGTACCAGACGTATGTACTGAGGGACAAGGAAGGCGAAGTCACTACGAATATGCATAGGATAGCTGATGTAGCGGTGGAGCAGTATTAGCCCAGGGAAAGTGGACATCACCCAGTAACGGCAGGGGGTGTAGAAATGCCTTGGAGGTAAATCCACTGGAACGGGGAAACTACTGCGACCGACCGGCCCGCCGCCATATTTGGTTCAAAGCGGCGGAAGCTGCAGCAGAGCAGTGTGGATTTTACGCAGAATAACGAATGTTTGACACATTGCGCGTGCTTTTGCAACCTCGATAGAAGCATTCCGTTGTTCTTTAACTGATCAGGAAAGAAATAGCGGCAGTTTTCACTTGCCTGCACGCGCACGCATGCGTAATAACGCTATAAACAAATGCGAACTGCGTGGCATGTACGCACTCGGCGGTCGGCATTTGCTAAATGCGGCGCATTTCTTAGCGAACTTCAACGCCTTTTGAACGTATCTATCTATCTATCTATCTATCTATCTATCTATCTATCTATCTATCTATCTATCTATTTATCTATCTATCTATCTATCTATTTTGTAACCATCTACGACTTTGTGCTCTCCTGGCCGTTTCGTTAACGGGATGTATACCAAAAATGCTACTGCGTAACATGACTGAATGACGAAGATAAATGACAGGTGATAACATGAAAATCGTAACATGTATGCGATGAACCGCATAATTGACACGCCACTGTCTAATTGCTCTTGCGGCCGCTCCGTTCACTCTATATATACCACAATTGGTGTGACGTGACAAGAGTTTATGACGAACATAAGTGACATAATGTGCAAATCATGACACGCATGTCGTATACAATATGATTTACATGACGTGGTCTTGGGGTTCTAGCGGTCATTTCCTTCAATGTATCTATGCCAAAACTGCTATGACGAGACATATCTGTATGAAAAACGTAAATGCCAGGTGGTGGCATGAAAATCATTACTTGAATGTCACGTACGGCATGACCTACTAATTGCCATGGCGATGGCGTACTCCTAGCCGGTCCGCTAACTTGATAGACACCAAAATCCATATTGCATGACGTGACTGTAGGACGAACATAAATAACAGGTGTTAACACGAAAGTCATAAAATAGATGTCATGTACAGCATGATTTAAATGCCGCGCTCATGGTGTGCTCGCGGTTGGTTCGCAATCTGGATATAAACAAAAAAGAAAATTCCCCATCTCCCGCTAAATGGAACCATGTGTGGATGCGAAGCAGCGGGGGAGGTAATTCGCTTGAGCGGGAGGAACGTCGCCGCTCTCATTTCACGGCAGCCGTCCGGGCGCTCATCGCGGCACTGCACAGGAGAGAGAATGAGGCGTGCGCGCTCCGTCATTTTCACACCGCGGAACTACCGTGGCGCCCCCAGCGGAGTATGCAGCTGTCAGACCACCTGTCATGCGCGCCGCTCCGTAGAGGATTCCTAGAGGAAAGGACGGGGGGACCGTAGGAGAGGAGAGAGAGGGGGGGGGGGGACGTGCATGCGCTGTGGGGGTGTGGGACCCGGGAGCCGCTCCGTAGAGTAGAGGATTCCTAGAGGAGAAAGGGGGAGGGGACGCGAATGCGCTGTGGGACGCGGGAGCCCCTCGAGTAGAGGATTCATAGAGGAGAGAGGGTGAGTGGACGCGCATGCGCTGTGGGCATGTAGGACGCGGGCGCCGCTCCGTACAGTAGATGATTCTTAGAGGAGAGAGTAGGGTTGAGCGTAGGAGCGGATAGGGGAGGGGACGCACATGCGCTGTAGGGGGTGTGGGACGCTCCCTATGGTAAATGATTCCTAGAGGAGAGAAAGGGGGTGAGCGTAGGAGGGGACGCGCATGCGCTGTCGTGGTGTGGGAAGGAGGGACGGACTAAGCCACCTCCAAACACATGCATGCAAGATCAAGGAATGGGGTCAACCTGGGCGACAGACACCACGTGCCTAGCCATTGCTAAGCATCCTCTCTGTGCTCACGGCCATGACTCTGATCACTCTGATAGTGGTTGACGGCCTTCATATTACTACAGTGTTCTGGTTCGCATAATGGGTGCTTCCCTACTTCATGAAAGTGGCCGGACGTGAGACACGGGACGCGGGACGGCGGACGCTGGACGCGGAGGGACGGACAGAGCCCCAAGCATAAGATGCTTCGCATCTAAAAAGCAGCGGGGAGATAATCAGCTTGAGCGGGAGGAACGTCGCCGCTCCCATTTCACGGCAGCGGTCCGGGCGCTCATCGCGGCGCTGCACAGGAGAGAGAATGAGGCGCGCGAGCTCCGTCATTTTCATACCGCGGAACTACCGTGGCGCCCCCCAGCGGAGTATGCAGCTGTCACCTGTCGTGCGCGCCGCTCCGTAGAGGATTCCTAGAGGACAGGACGGGGGGGACCGTAGGAGAGGAGAGAGAGGGGGGGAGGGGACGTGCTAGCGCTGTGGGGGTGTGGGACACGGGAGCCGCTCCGTAGAGTAGAGGATTCCTAAAAAAAGAGAGGGGGGAGGCGACGCGCATGCGCTGTAGGGATGTGGGATGCGGGCGCCGCTCGATAGAGAAGATTATTCCTAGAGTAGAGAATGGGGGTGAGCGTAGGAGAGGATAGGGGAGGGGACGCACATGCGCTGTGGTGGTGTGGGACGCGGGAAGGAGGGACGGACTAAGCCCCTCCAAACACATGCAAGCAAGATCAAGGAATGGGGTCAACCTGGGCGACAGACACCACCTGCCTAGCCATTGCTAAGCAGCCTCTCTGTGCTCTCGGTCATGACTCAAGGAATGGGGTCAACCTGGGCGACAGACACCACCTGCTTAGCCATTGCTAAGCAGCCTCTTTGTGCTCTCGGTCATGATTCTGATGACTGTGATAGTAGTTGACGGCCTTCATATTACTACAGTGTTCTGGTTCGCATAATGGGTGCTTTCCTACTTCAAGAAAGTGGCCGGACGGGGGACGCGGGACGCGGGACGGACAGAGCCCCCGAGCATAAGATGCTTCGCATCTAAAATTTGCTTCCGTTCGAATCGGCCCATTCTAAAGTGGTAAAACGTGCAATTGTGATGATGTGCCTTGTATCTTCATTGAAAAAAGTCATGTGATAATAAGATGCGTGAGAGTTTTTGTGTCCAGAATGGTACGCTAAGAGAAGCTGGCTACCCTCGCGTGGTCATTGTCTAAATAGCTAAGTCCGTGTTACAAAAGCTTAAGGGCACGATAAATGTAGCCGACAAGAGCACGAGAGCAGTAACCAAGAGTGCGCAGCGTGTGACGCGGCCCGAAGTTGTGCCTTATGTGCACCGAGTGCCGCATTCCCTCGAAAAAGTCGCTGGGAAATATAGGCTTCCGAGTCTTCTTTCGGCCACAAAGAGGCTGTTCGTTCTTCGCTCCCGCATTAATGGGAAGAAAACAGCACCTTGCGACAAAAGGCATGTGAGGCCCTTCGTCAAGTGCGCAGTCGGAGTGGTATACGAAATTAGACGTAGCTCCGGAAAAGGGTACATAGGTTGTACGGGACGCTCCGTAAACGACAGAGCGATAGAGCATTTGCAAAATTTATATAAAAAGGAAAAAAAAAAAATTGGCCGCGTATCTGCGTGCTTCGCTGCAAATGTCGTCGAAAGACGATAGTCTTGTGCCGACTGCACTGCATGAGCGGCATGAGTACCACAATTTAATAGCTGGGCTAGCCGCTGGGCTCGTTTTTCGGACGTTTTCCGGGCGCGCTTAGACGGACGCCGGCGTTTCTCCGCTGAAATTTGGTCGTCGGTCTCTTCTCTGCGTTCTCTGATCAAGTCTTGTAGAGTGGGTCGTATTTCATCAAGCGGCCATATATGTTTTGCCTTGCCTGAGACAGCGCTCTTCTACGATGAATCAGCCGCATCTGGCTGGCATTGATAAAACAGAAGAGGACGCCATCTACAGCGCTACCGGGGAACATCGGCTTGTGTTGATGTTCCCCGGTAGCGCTGTAGATGGCGCTACCGTGTAGACCACAGCCAGCCACAGCGTCGAAGTTAAATCACTGGGCGGAGACTTGTTTTGTACACAGCAGCGCCGCGTAATAAACACTAGGATCTTTATAATTACGTATCTATAGATTTTGTTTTAAAGGAACACTGTGAATAGTACTAAGGTATTGATGTTGTGCCTCAGATATGCGTAATATTTGATTTTTAATTGCCCACGCTCACCCGTATGAACACATGCTCCTTGGTCAAGATTGGAGGTCGTAAGGCAGGTGGTTAAGGTTTGGCCAGCTAGCTGAACCGTGTGACGTGCCGACAAACAGACAAACAGACAGACAGATAGACGGACAGACAGACAGACAGACAGACAGACAGACAGACCAAAATTTTTCCTATTAGGTATCCCAAGAAAGACTATCGTCTTTAAAAAAAACTAGTTTAGCTCAGAATTGCGATACGAGCACGTGTGATCCTCGACTGAACTGGATTAAGATTATCGGTAAAGGGGAAATTGTGAGCGCACGGTTGGTCCTTGAACCTTTTTTCTATATCGCAGAAGGCATCTTCGTGTGTTAGTGACCCTTCTGTCGGCCTGTAGAGTGAAGAGAGGGGTGTTACGACCAGCACTGGCGCCGAAATGGAAGCGTTGTCCTCTGTTCTTCCTACAAGTCACCGAAGAGCTGCTGGCCCGCTGAAAGCCGCTCAAGCACGAGTATTGTCCGTCCGAGCCGGGAAGTGAGGCGCCATGCAGTCCGACGCAGCAAGGTGTTCGACGAGAAGATCGCAATGATTTGCGGTCGCGACACCCTCTTGAAGAGACAGTGGCGTCGCTGTAGATTACAACCCATCTCGCTGATTGAGCGATCAACGGTGGACCTTTTGATGTGCCCGGTTGTCTAAGCGTGCGACCCAACAGCCTGTTGCCTTCACATGTCAAGAAAGGACCATTTTGGTGCCACAGGTGCAGAGTGCGGTGGCCACTCCTCAGTCAAGGACGTTGACCTGGGCGGATGTGGATGGCACCCCCGGAAGTGGTGTGTGTCTTGTGATTGGAGAGCGCAATTTGGAGTCATTCCCCCCCATATACGGATCTGCGAAAAAGGGACGCTATATAATCAGTCCCCACGGGCTGGTTCGACACGACATCGTCGTGCTGTAAAACGAGATCGTGACGATCTAGCGAAATCTTCGTTTAGATGTTCGTCATGTAACGAAATGCTCGCCATGTAAATACTGCAATTAAACCTGTCTAAAGTTTCCCTTCAGTCTCTTCATGCTGCCTCGGCATCTTCCTCCCGGGTCTCCGGTGCCTGTACAGGCCGGTCACAACAGGGGGTTTCTGGCTTCGCATATGTAATTCTCACATCTTTCTTAGCGAACACCAAGACCGACCACGCGGTCTTGGTGTTTATTAAGGCAAAAGCCTTTAATAACTGATGCTCACGACCGTCCGTCCGTCAGTCCCCAGGTCCGTACACTTGCACGGTGCCAGGTGGCCACCGGGGCACGCCAACGAAAGCCGGTCGCGTTGGTCGCACCGCGCGTCGGACTCTACAGCGTTCGCGCTTTGCTTCGTCGCTGTGCCCAGCGTGTCCAGTTATGCAAGAAGGGAGACGCGCGCATAGCGTTTCATTCTCTCCGACCCCGTCTCAATGGGCACAGGCGTTGGCCGAACACACTTTGGTATCCACAGTGTCATTTAATTCTTTTTTCTCGCAGGGTGTGTTAGCGCTTGTCCCTGTACCCTCGCTTATGAATATGTCTTTTTTTGCGCAACCTTCTAATTTCGAACATGCCGAAGACATTAGGCCGAGATAGAGTTTTACTACGAAAAACACACTTTAAATTCGAGGCGTCACTTGCGGAGATTTCGGCGCGGTATTTGAAAATGAGACATTCACCTTGATCTGTAATAATTAACATATGGTTGTGAAAGTAACGAAGTTAGAGTTCTCAAACTGCAGTCTCTCAAACTAAACCGACTCATTGATTCACTTTAGTGTCCCTATGAGAGCGTTTTACGTAGTGCAGCCGATGGAAGTGAACAAAAGCCTATGATAATCTCAAAATGAAGTACAATCTTTGGGACTCATTCGCAAAAGTGCCCAATCTTTAAGCAGTTTTGAAGTGCAACAGAAATATTACATTTCGCTTCTAATTCTAGTAACACGGTATTACTGCATTGCACGTTTCCTGACAAAATTTGGGGACCCTTAAGCTTCGCCTTTAAGTGTTGAACGCGATAGCGATATCGCGTCCCTAGTGCATACTATCACTTCAATCACTTAGTGCATACTATGTAATGGGTAGTATGCTTTAAACCAGGAGAAATTATGTGCGGCAAATGTGGGAAATGTTTTCGAACTTGCTTATGCACCCACTACGTGGTGTTAAGGGAATACGCGCAGTAAGGTGTGTGCCGTTTGTAATGGGTGGCTGGCTTTAAACTATGCAATCGTTATGATAGTCACATATTCTGACGCCCGATGGCAATGTACGCTTCTACCACGCAATATTCCTGGGATATTACATGTTATATTGCGACGCCTATATAAAGGACGCTCTCGTTTGCGAAGCATGGAAGTTATTTTCACTGCATTTCCAAGCAGCGGAAGTTATTTTCACAGTATTACCAAGCAGAGGCATGGCTGTGTGGTAGAACACCTGCTTGCCACGCAGACAACCCGGGTTCGATCCTCACTCGGGCCCGAACGTTTTTATTTTATTTGCATCTTTCTCGATTTTTCGGTCACGGACAAGGTGATGATTTTTCGGTCACGGACAAGATGATTATTTTTCGCTCACAACCAACGACGCCGACGCCGACGCTGGAATATCTGCGAAACGAGCTCTTTAACGCTGTCGCGTTAAAATAGTTCTCATAATGTTCCTCCCCAGCAGTTCACCTGCAACATTGTAACATCTGAGAATAGATGTCACTATGACTTTCGAATGAGAAATATTATGCACTAAGGCTCGTATATTTATATCACCATGAACAATAATCTAAGTTCCGTCACATACTTCTTGGTATGACATGATATTGTCACTGACGTTACAGCCAATACGTCACTTGCTTCGCATCGGAGCGCAAGCTGTGGTGCGGTGGTCTGCATAAGTAGTGGTGCTCGGCATATTTGATGAATGTTTGAATATATCGGGCTGAGTCATAGCATTGCATATCTAATGTTCAACACGTTGTGAAATGAAGGATAGCCGACAGAGCAAGCACAATTAGAGCTGCCCTGACGTGACAGTTCTCTAGGGTATTTCTCCAAAGTAATTTGAAGGACTGCCATGGCTCTGTGGTAAAACTTTTTACCGCCATGAAGAATGCCTGGGTTCGGTTCCGGCTCGAACCGTGAATTTACTCGCCGCCATGGGGATTTTTTACTCATTCAAAACGTCCTCAAGTCGGCAGCGGATTTTCAGCGACACGTGTTCCTTAAAACTACAGTGTTAAGGTCTCGAAAGTATCTTCTCGCTGTCCGTAGTATAAACAGTTAATCACCTGTGGTGCATATCCGCATACCACGTGCCGTGGTGTGCCACATGTTACTGGTGCAACAGGTTCATGGCGTACGCGAGAAGATATCTACGTTATTCTCGTCATGACTTATCAATCGCGTTCATCATATACTCGTGTCCTCCTATGCAAATTTTATAATGTAGCAAGTCAAGGAGATGACCGTGACAGGGCTCAGGCGTAGTCGGCTAGCTAGCTAGATAGATAGATAGATAGATAGATAGATAGATAGATAGATAGATAGATAGATAGATAGATAGATAGATAGATAGATAGATAGATAGATAGATAGATAGATAGATAGATAGAAAGAAACGGCCAACGCGCCTTTCGTTCGCTAAGAAATATTGCCCATTTATTACTGCAAGTAATGGAAGAGCGCCGTGCTACGCGAGGGAACTGTAGTGAAAATTCAGCTGCTCTAGCTGAAGCCTAGCCGACAAAAGGTACATCCCCTGTTTGCATCACCGAAGCGCCTTTTACTTCGCCGCGCACGAAGCGGATTGCCTTATAATCAATCAATTAATAATTAATAATTAATTAATTAGTTAATCAAGACTTCACTTCAGCATCAAAGGCACTTAACAATGCTGGGTGCGAACAGACACGAAAGCCTTGTCCCAGTAGTGGGAACTTCACTAGAGGAGCACGAGAAAGGGTTATCGCGTTGTAGTCTTGTACTTGTTCGCGTTTAATTACTGAAAACCACGATATGATTATCCGGGATGTTGTACAAAGAGGATGCTTTGCTTTGTTAAGTAGACAACGCGACCCACTGTCACATTTAAGAGGTGACAAGGAAAAGGTGGCAGAAGACGACGAAGACGTTAAGCCTTACATCGACAATAGAAGACGATGAAGACGAAGGGGGAGCTATAAAAACGAAGGTGACGTGGACAAAGGGGCCCGGGGTGTTCCATCGTGAGCGCGTGAGCTGGACACGAGCGTCGCCGGCCTGTGTTCCGGGCGCTCCAGCTCTCGTTCTGCGGCAACGCACCGTAGACTCCGGCTGGCCAAAGGACCGGAGGAGAAGCACGTGGACCCGCAGCGGCCTGGGAGCGCCATCGGCCTGTGCACCGAGCGCTACGTCCTACGGCACCGCACCGTAGGCCTCACGTGAGCCAGTCCTGTTCGAGGGAGACGCTGGCCAGCACAAGCACCTGAGACGCGCAGGTCAGTCAACTCCAAGCCCTCCAACCTCAACTACTACGCCAGTGCGCGTTCCCTACTAGAGAAGGACGACGACCCCGACTCGGACGCCAAGGTTAGCGCCAATGCCCCGCAACGCCTCGCCTCATCATGAACCGGCACACGACGCCATGTGTAAGCGACGAACGCTTCATACTTTCTAGCTGATCCTTTCCTTTAAGTCTGTATGATAACTTTGTTTATACTCCGTTTCACAAGCTGTTGGCAGTACAGTGGAAGGTACGTGTGCCCTCAGCCAATCACGACAGAGCGCACTACATAATTGTGTTCCTACGCGAATGTCGCTTCCGTGAATCTGACAAGTGGCCCCGCCTGCGTGGAAAAATGTGTACTGTACTAATTAACTTTTTTAATTTTGTAGCAGGTGGCGCTTGGCACCATCTTGATCTGTTCTGTTTATTTTTGGACGGGCCGACTTCGTTCCAAAAGAACCGGCTTTGTCTATTAATATTTAGCGTGACTTGTTCCTATGAATTTTCGTCACGTCAGATCTTTTTTTTTTGAATTGTTTACGCCACGGGTATAAAAATTATTTACTTTAATCATTCAATCAATCAATTTATGTGAATCATTGAGTCATTTAACGAGCGAATCATGGAATCAATCAATCCGATGCTTTATTTTCCGACATCAAAAAAAGTTTTTTTTTTTGTTTTTTATGTTTGCTACTCTCACTGCAACAGTACTGAATGATCCCGTCCTGTACGCACCACGCAGTGATTGCCATGAGGCCGTTAGGAGGGCTCACATCTCATCGTCCTCATCACAACTTGTATTTGGCGTTGCAGCTCCGCAGAAACCGGCGGCGACTTGCACAGTGCGCCTCGCTGCTCTGAGAAATGCGTTCCGAGAGCGTTCCTTGTACTTGAAGCCACGCTGCTTCAGCATCCTCTGCATCGTCGTTGTGGACACGGTCGGTAGCATCTCGTCCTCTTCGAAACGCTGCACCAACTTGGCGATAATTGGAATTTGACCTCTCTCAGAAACGACGTACACCACCCATCGAAAGACGCTCAGTTCAAAATCGTCCAGCTTCTGCACCCGATCACGGCCTTTCCAATAAAACGCTTGTTCGGTGGTAGGACTCTGCCCGCGTTCCCCGCCAGCGCTTTCCACCGATAGAGCGTTCACTCGCTCACCTGGATAGGTTTTTCCGTCCTCTTGGCGAGTGAATCCAAGCTTGCACTTTCCCCGAACTCGACGCGAAGCGCTAGCGTTTAAAGCTATTTGCTTCGCCAGCTTGGGAAAATCACGCACAATCGATGGATGGCTCACCGGCGACAGTTTGTGGGGCGCGTTGCAGACACACGACCAACTCGGGCGACGCCATGTTGCCGAAAAGCGGCGCATCACCACCTCACAACAAGCCTCCGCTCAGCCGCGTCCATGCGGGCTTTTTTCTATTAATTTCACGAATTATTAAAACACTTTGGACGCTTTAAAACATAAATCCGTACCATACTGTCACGTTATGCGTCTGTAGTGTGCAAAATGGTTCTGGATTGCTAAAATAGTTGAGGGACTATTTGCTGTGCTCACACAGCCCTGATTGGACGAGAGAGCTCTACCTTTGGCTGCACTGCCAACAGCTTGTGAAACGGAGTATAGAGGTTTGTTCTATCTTTGTGTGTGCCTTTTTCGCGTTTGGGTGTGCTTTGCTTTAGTGTGCAATTAAACATGCTTGTGTTTAACGATCTCGCCTCGTCCGTTCCTTCTCGTCGACCGGTGTCCGGAGATCCGTGACACCCACCATGGTGGTCGTTGTTATGGGGTTTCACTGCTGAGCTGAAGGTTGCGGGATCGAATCTTGGCTGCGGCCGCCACGTTTCGATGGAAGCAAAATGTTAGACACCCGCGTGCTTTGATTTATGTGCACGTGCAATAACACCACGTGGCCGAAAATTTCGGAGCGAGCCACTACGGCGTCTTTCATAATTATATTGTGGTTGAGGGATGTGAAACTCGAACAGTTGTTGTGATTAGGTAAAGTAAACAATATCCACTAAGGTTCGTAGGAACAACCACACGACGTGCAGATACTATGCGAGCGCCCAGCATATGACTTGAGGCAAATTAACATATATGGTCTTGCCTTTCCACATCACATTGTTTATTTAGTCCAGCAGCTTTGCAGGGCTGCAGGAAGTACTCTTGCGAAGAATATTATCTAACGCTAGTTAATCTGTGCAGCTGGCCCGTTTACTAGTCAGTAGGAGAACTATGAAATTATTGGAGCATGTGTAATACTGTGTGACGTAGGCGAGATCACCCAGAATGCGAAATCCATTAGTGAACGCAAGAATCTGGTGGGCAGTCGACATACAGTAAACGCTGTTCAAAACATAGCAGTCCTGGACGCATTTTAAACGATACTCATGCAAGAAGCTTACCTCATAAAATTTGTTTTTATGTTCAGTTTGAGCGGCTTCAGCTACGTCCTCGCCTTCACACCATGTTACAGCAGCAATGACAACCAGCCCAACCGCCACAATTTTCAATAAACCAGCCATATTGTGTTTGCGGGAAAGAGGGGGTCTTGATAAGACGTCCCCGAGCATCTAACTTATATATCCATCAAGAGTCATTTAGTGCTTCTATTTTGTTTCTAAAACAAGGGGGAGGAACACTGGCGGCATTGACGTTGGTGGCACCACGCCTCCTTGTTGTTTTTCCCTCAGACGTTATAAGCATTTATAAGAGTTCCAGACTGCTCGAAGTACAATCAAAATTATATTTTGTTGTTTTCGGCGACCCTACAATCTTCAAAGAACAATAAACGCAGGAAAGAAGAAATAAACGAATGGATGGGAACCAGACTGCCTGATCATTAGAGGCCGGATTTTTAGTCGTTAAAGAAGCGCATTTTATGGGCCGAAAAGAGGCAGGAAAAACAGCATTTTAGGCGCCGAAAATAGGGAGGCAGACACGTTTCAGAATTCTAACGTCGCTAGTGTAGTCACAATTAATTTTTAGACAAATAAAAAATTATTTCAAAACAACCACGTGCGCGGCGTGTATCTAGACAGGAAAGAAAAAAAAATGCCTGATTACTTATGATGGCGAAAAGGCGCCAACAGTGAAATATGGCCGTGCATTTGTCCTTTTTTCCGCATGGTTCACAGAATACGGTCTCTCCTTTTGTTCTCTAGCATGGTTAGTCGTGTGTCCACTGTCGAATCAACACACTCTTGGGTCCCATTCTTTAGGCATGGTTGAGAAGGGCAGCACAGAAGCAGATAGCCAGACTCCTAAAAGAACAGATGGGAGGGATGCCTCGTATTGGCTGGGTGTAATCGCGTGGGGTTGGTTTCGCCCCTGTCGATGAGTAACGTAAGAAGCAAATTAAAAACAAAGAAATGCCGCGTGCACGTCACATTTTACGCTGTTATGAGATCATAAGAGGGGCCGATTCTGGCGTCGTAGTTGTCCGCCGCCGCCGGTGTCCGTAACCACTATCGCGCGAAATAGGAACAAAATCGCGATATAAATACAAAATACCGAGGCCAGAATGGGAATCGAACCCGGGCCCTTTGCGTGGCAGCCCAGTACTCTAATATTGTGCTACGCATGTGCCTGAAACTCTGTTGCAAACTGACCCTACGCCGGCTTTATGTAGGGTAAGGAATCGCATTAGCATGCGTAATAAAGCGTTTTAGAACGGTAAAGTAACAACCAGGCTTCACACAATGTGAATTGCGTGGCAAGTAGGTCGTTGAATGCTCCAACCCATTAAAAAACTGGGGGACCCTTAAGCTTCGCCTTTAAGAGTTGAACGCGATAGCGATATCCTGTATTTACTGCGTACTTCAATCACTTAGTGCATACTATGTAATGGGTAGTATGCTTTAAACCAGGAGAAATTATGCGCGGCAAATGTGGGAAATGTTTTCGAACTTGCTATGCACCCACTACGTGGTGTTAAGGGAATACGCGCAGTAAGGTGTGTGCTGTTTGTAATGGGTGGCTGGCTTTAAACTATGGAATCGTTATGATAGTCACATATTCTGACGCCCAATGGCAATTTACGCTTGTACCACGCAATATTCCTGGGATATTATATGTTATATTGCGACGCCTATATAAAGGACGCTTGCGTTTGCGAAGCATGGAAGTTATTTTCACTGCATTTCCAAGCAGAGGAAGTTATTTTCACAGTATATCCAAGCAGAGGCATGGCTGTGTGATAGAACACCTGCTTGCCTTGCAGACGACCCGGGCTCGATCCTCACTCGGACCCGAAAATTTTTATTATTTATTTTATTTGCATCTTTCTCGATTTTTCGGTCAGGGACAAGATGATGATTTTTCGGTCACGGACAAGATGATGATTTTTCGCTCACAACCAACGACGCCGACGACGACGCCGACGCCGGAATTTCTGCGAAACGAGCTCTTTAACGCTATCGCGTTAAAAAGCCTCAGGCATAATTTTTTCATCGTCGTCAGCCACAGCATCAACAAAGTGCGCATTATTCCTTACAAGTGTGTAGCGGGTACCACGCTTTTCCGAAGAATGATGAATAATGGCATGGTGAACGTTTCCCGATTACTCTAAAATATGATGGTTTATAGCATAATGGGTATCATGCAAGTGTGCCTGTAGTAGTTGCCCCAAGATTGTTTCAGAAGGCTCTAGAAAAGCCGCTCTTCCTGCTTTCGCTGTGACTGTGCTGCGCGTTACGCGCAGGCCTGGCGTTTTTTTTTTTTTTTCTTTTTTTCCATTCTTTCAATCATCCCAATCCTTTTACCTGACTGCTCTCGACGGTTTCGCATTCGCCAAGCGCTCACACCATATCAGCGGGGCGGTGTATGTTGGCAGGCGAGCCCGATTGGGTCTCCCTTCTCGGAGGTGGACTTAGGTACGGGGGCGGAGCCAGTTTTCTTTCTTTTTTTTTTTTTTTTTTTTGTTCGTTTCCTGACGTCTCTTTAGTTTATTTTATTTCTTGGTGTTTTCTCTTTCGCGAGGTGCAGCTTCATGTTTTCTGAAGTCATTATCGTTTCTTTCTCTTTTTTTTCTTCGTTTTCTCGCGTGGGTAGGGGCAGCTCTGTGCGCAGATTCACCCGACAGCAAGCCGACAGCGCCGACAGGCTGAGACGGGCACATTTGTTTTCAGGTTTGATGCTCCCCGACATAGTCTGTGGTGCTGCTGCATGGTCACTTTTAATCGTGATTTGGCTTACGTCTGAGCCAAACTCGATGCGTGTAGACCTTGATCGCGATCGAAAGTGTACGCGCTACGCCGGTATTATGGCACGCCGACGTGATATCGTATACGTACAACGCTTAATCCCGCATGCGGTCGACATTGGACGCATTCTCATTAAAGTGCTAACTTCTTAAGCTCACATTAACTAATACTGCACTCACCCAGCTAACTCACGATGTAGTTTCAGTTTAGTTCCAGAGTTCGTTACTGAACTCCGCTGGCCAGCGATCAAGCGCGTCCAGTTTCCAAGACAGGTTCTTCGGGAACACAGTGGGCTTATTGTCGAAATCACGACAGGATCTTTGGAAATATTACTTGCGCATACAACGACATGCGTATCCACGGTCACCACGATGGCTCGAACTTCTGCGTTCCTTCGAGCTTCCTTTAACACCGTGGCATAACACGAGGTTCACACGGACACTTTTGATCGCGATCAGGGCCGACACGGATCGAGATCGGCTCGGATGTTAGACAAATCGCGATTAAAAGTGGCCATGCAGCAGCACCACAGACTATGTCGTGGTGGACCAAACCTGAAACCAAATGTGCCCGTCTAAGCCTGTCGGCGCTGTCGAGTGCATGCTCCGCACAGTAGTGTCCATACCGGCGCAAGAAAAGGAAGATAGAGAGAGAGAGAAACGAGAATCATTTCAGAAAACATGCAGCCGGTCCGCACGGCAAAGAAAAAAAGAGAAAAACAACGCAATGGAAACGACATAACGACACAAACGACAACAAAAAGAAAACTGGCTCCACCCTCGTACGTCAGTGCACCTCCGGAAAGGGAGAACCGTCCCATTTCGGCGAGAACTTGCCTTGGCAGTAGTGTGGAAGCTTCGGAACTGAAACGCTTGCCTACGTCCCCCAAGAAGTAGTAGGCTACCTACTTTATTTTCAAATTTTCAGTTACCAAGCTCAAGTAAATAAAGCTTTCTTCTTTGCAAAAATAAATCATGTATGTGAAACCGTTGGTAGAAAAAAAACTTGGGTACACCTTTTTTTTGATTTCGGTCACAACTTTTATTAGATTCAAAAAGTTCTCTACTGCATACACAAACAAGGAAACTGCAAGAGTCTCGAAATGCCCGTGAATGCTTGTTTACCTTGAGGAAACTGGGCATTCTGTGCAAGACTTTCGAGCCTTGAAATACATCGAATGTTGTGGATGTATCGAGGCAACGTTTAAAGAATATTGTTTATTGCGACAGCATAAATAAGTAGGCCTCGGTGTTTTCGCAGTTTATTTTTCTTAAAGTTCTGAGGGTGCTTTCAGGAGTTTATTTTTTGGACGAAAGTCGGCGTTTATCGGAGTTATTTCGCGCAAACCACCATTTCTCCGCAATCTGGTGTTTCATTTTGCAATATCAGTTATTGCAATGTGTTCTGATTATTTTATTTCGCATGAAAATGCCGTGCATATTCTTGCTGATAATCCTATATCTCCATCCCTTCAATCTGTATCACCTCATCTTCAGTTACTGTGTTAGTAAGGCTGTTGATGTGCACTGCTGTAAACTCGCCAAGGTGTAACTTTATACGGAGGGGGGGGGGGGGTGATTGGGTGAGAGGGCAAAAGCTGGCCAAGCTGCTTCTCAGCTTTTTCTCCCAGCTTCGCTCATCTTCATGATGAAAAATAAACTACGTATTATTATTATTATTATTATTATTATTATTGTTATATTAGTATTATGATTATTATTATTCTCTATACTCCCAAATAATAGATGAAATGATATCTGAACACGAAAACATGCGAACACACTAAGTGTTACTTAGATGTCTGGAAGGTTTCAACGCACAAACACATACAAGCACACATACTTGAATACAAAACACCTACGCTTGTTCGCATTACAACCTTAACCCACTAGCGCCCAGCGTAATTTACAAAGTTCACTTCATGTTTCGTAAATAGAAAATACACAATATAATATTGTGATTTTGCTGATTAGGATATTTAACGCCAGATGTCTCAGTAAGATACTCCTACTCTCACTTATTTACTGGGGTCTATTTTTCTCGATCTACAAGTCATTTAACTTTCCGAAAACGAGTGCACATCGGAAAGGACGTGATGACTACAACGTTTTCTAAAGTACTTTGCTGTTTCGCACTTTATATACTGAAAAAAAAAATGAAATATTTGTGCTACAGAAGAAACAAAATTATCGCCGCAAAGCGCAACAATAAGCAAAAGTGCATAGTTTCGCTCTGAAGAGTATTCAGATGTGTGTGTACTTTTCGTTGTACACTGGACGTGTGTGGGTGCTTAGATGAGCATTTTGTTTCAGACTGCTTTATAATCGACCCAGGTATTTTCTTCGGAATAATGCCGTTTTCACGGTTGTCTGTAGCTGGCGAGGCTGCAACAGATGTCGGGGTGGATATATGAGAGCCCGTTTGTGCTGACATTCTGACTACCACCATAACTTGGTGACTGACGAGGAGAAGAGAAATGACGATGGTATATACTAATGGATGCCCCCCTGCCAGCGATAAAGAAGATGGAACGGAAAAGTCGCACAATCCTGCTTTTGTTTTGACCCAGGCTACGAGAATCTTTTCGTAAAACGCCTAGACAATATCACAGTTGCTATGGCAACAAACTACGACAATGTCGAGCAAGTACGCTGATGGAACAGATGGTCATCTACTCAAAAGAAAACTCACAGTTTCGCCACAGCGAGAAGAAATGAATGCCATAGAAACAAATTGAAATGTCAAGGTACAGATGGCAAGCAGGTCGAAACGTACAGAGCGCTGCTCCCGCACACATGACGCACGAAAACAACACTCACAGGACGAGAGCCAACTAACAACGTTCACAGTTCGACACCTAACGCGCTGCTCAATCGAAAACGACGCACGAAACGTATTCACAGGTACAGACGAGTGCGAACTAACAAGGGTCACAGTTGTTACTTCACTTTGTTTGAAAAGCGTGCTCTTCTCGCGAACGGGTGGACTGCAGCGAGCAAAGTGACCTTCGTGCGCTCGGTAACTACAACGCAATCGTTCCAGCGAAAGCCGAAGACGTACTATTCTCCTACACCGCGAGATAAGCGCGTGCGCGCACGGGCGTCTATCCACCACCGGATAAACGCGTGGGAGATGAGCGCCTGAGAGCCCGCGTCGAGACAAGCGGGGAGCCGAGCTAAAGCCCCGCTGAGCGCGCCCTTTGAGCCATCTCGCTGGTAATGCTGACAACACGCTGAAACCACGCTGCACATAAATAGCTCGCCGTTTGAACGTTGACGAACGTGCACTTTCGTGGCGCAGCGGTTAGCGCCGCGCGCTGCAGATCGAGAGGTATCTCGTTCGATGCCGCGCATCGGAAACATTGTTCTGAATCATTTCTTTTTGTGGATTTTATAAATATATATATACGTATACATATAAGGGGCATGACGGCGACGGCGACGCCGACGGTAAAAACCAGCTGAGAGTGTCCACATAATTGGTATCGCAATAAAAACGTAGTGCCACCGCCGAACCTCGTCAGCAGCTACAGCAATGGCATGGAAGGGATTCACCTGCATAATCCAACTGCGTATAAATACAAAATTTTCAAAGACTGCGAAATTTGGTGGTGGCCCCTATTTACACAGGTGATCAACATTACTACACTCAACGCATAGAGAATCTGGTAACCTACCGGAGGTTAGCAGACCCACTCTGCGTTGACTGCTCCCATTCACCCGCGTAATAGCAAGACACAACCTCCGCCTTGTTGTACTCGAGAACTATCATGTGGGCGCCAGCGCCCATTGTGCCTATCACTAACCTCTATCCGTACGTATATTTCCACAAGAAGCTTGAAAGACGGTTGAAGTTTACTGTCTGTCATAAAAGAAAGAAATGGTGCTGTGAAAAGTGTGGCATTATGCTTTGCAAGAAGCGTCGGTGCGTCGAGTCGACAAGATTTTTATGCCAAGATACTTTCGAACTTGTTTGGAAAGGGCCTAGCATGCTTGCTATCTTTGTATCGAGTCATCTTGCGCATTGCTATGGCAAGAGCCCAGCGTACTTTCTAAAGTACAGTATCATAGCTTCTGAAGAAATAAATATAGCTCTGCGAAAATTGGCAGATGTTGTCTACGGCTGTTTGATCAATATGCAAACTTTCAATAAGATCCAACCAATAGTTCTTGCGTGTGCCTCGATCGGTGAAATAAGCTTCTTCTATAGACGCCAGCATACTTTACATGGTTGCTGCCGCTTGTGGACGGGCGCTCCGTTCGCTTGATGGCTCTCAGCTTCGAAAACGCTCTTTGAGCGTAGAAAGTGCCCTTTTGAAGTCGGAGTTTATTGGATGAACTCGAATCGCCAAAAAGTTTAACCGGCGAGTGTTTAACGTTCTTTTTTCTGATTTATCCGAAAATACGGAGCCTTAATTATATGGTATGGGCACTTGTGATGAATATTTGCCGTCGACTTCATGTTTCGCATATATATATATATATATATATATATATATATATATATTGCCACGGGCATGGAATGAGATGGAGCTATGCCAATGTGCGTATGTGCCATTGTGCAACCGAAGAGAGGACAAGGAAGTTGAGAGGACGATGAGGGCGTGTTTCTGATGATCGGTTGACTCGACGTACAGTGCTCCTGTAGACAGAGGTTGTGTATTACGCATAATCACGTGACAATATATATATGTGGGGGGGGGGGTGCTTGTTTATACACACAAACCACACTTTCTGCTGCGTACCACCTGAGATTCGCGCCTGCGAGCCCTTGCTGCTGCAGCGCGCTGCTTGAGCCAGCTCTACCATGCAGAATATGTTCTCCTGCATCCCCATGACGAGTTATCCATAAGTACGCATCATTTGCCGCCGACGGTAGGGAGAGCTCGGACGTGCTTCAGCGTGTTCACTTTCACCCTCTGGATGGCGCTGAGGGAGCGCAATAAAGTCGTCGCCCCGCTCTATGCCTAAAGGGTTGCGCGCATGTGATTTGTGGCATTTGCCTTTCGACACCCCTGACATAAATAGGGCAGGAAATGGGTCGTCCGTTTTTTTTTTGTTTGAAATGGTTAGTATTTCTCAGCAAAAAAAAAGCACCATGATAATTTCTTTCTATCTATCTATCTATCTATCTATCTATCTATCTATCTATCTATCTATCTATCTATCTATCTATCTATCTATCTATCTATCTATCTATCTATCTATCTATCTATCTATCTATCCATCTATCTATCTATCTATCTCAACGCTTACGTCTGATGATCTCGGGCTGGCCTCGTTAACTTGACATAGACCAAAATTGGCATAAGAGGGCGTAGGCGTATGACAAAGGCGACTGTGTGGTCATCATATGAATATCGCGAAAATCACTATCGTGTACGTACGATACTCTTTCCTTTAGTCACCCCTGGCTTTAAGATTGTAAGCTGAGTGAAGTGGTTACTGATCATGTTCGATTGCGTGCACTTCTCACGAGTGGGACCACGGACTAAAGAACGCGAGACAGTCCCTAACTATTTGATGAAATTTATTTCGTAAAGCAAGAAAAAAAAAGGCGAAAGCAGGAAAACCGGGTCATAATCACTCACGCGAGGCGCCGCAAGATGCGATGCATGCAGAGGGAAAGTGACTGTGGAGCAATTTATTATTGAGCGAAACGTTATTAAATTACGCAGAGGGTATGAATAATTATTGCACGCACACAAATATGTAGAATAGCCGCATAAAGCTGTATAACCAGTTTTACAGTTTCGTAACCGTGCCAAACGCAACATGGGTATCACCAACACCAGAAGCGGTAACCTGATAGGTAGTGCTTAGACTTTTCCGTTATGAAGAAGGACGAGCACACGTATCACGAACCCGGGTGCATGTGGGAAAGGAGTTCTCGGCAGTTCTTGAACAAGGTCGTCATCGTGATCGGTGAGCACCAGCAGATGGACATGACTTGTTATGAAATCCGTTCACGATCGCGCCGACGAGGAGTCTATGTGTTGTGAAGTATGAGATATAGTACAGCTGCTGAAGTCATGGATGGCTCTTCGGAAAAAATGGTATGATGCCTCTTGTCGTCGACGTGGGAACCAGGTCTTCTGATGCCCTGTCCACATCGAAAACGTTTTTCATGCAGTATACGAACCCAGCGGTGTTCTGCTTTTTGTTGATCAATATACAAGTTACTGGCTATTACGAGGGGCATGTTACGCTCGGCCAACTTATTGTAGGAAGCATCGACCTTGTTTTTTGCTTAATAAATGAGGTGCGTTGATAAGAACCGCTTGATGGTGTTATTATTGTTATCGCTAATCTTTCTTATTCCGATTAACAGGCGCAACGCAGATGTCGCCAATTTGGCTACTTGTATGTGTGTTTTCAGTGTCTCATGGCCTGCAAATTGGGATGCGGCTTTCGTTCAAGTTGTGCATCGTCGTGTTCTCATAAACGCCCACGCCATCACATCTGCAATGAACCCGCTTCTGTGGACGGCACAAAAGAATCTTGGGATCTCAGTGGTCTCATCAATTGAGGATTCTGAAAGTGTTAGCACGCCTGTTTCTGTGAACGCAGCCTCTTTTTCCAGGTCGAGCACGCGCGCGTGCGCAGACGGTACGTTGAGAGCGGCGAGCGTGAGGTGATTGTTTTAATCAATTGCACTAGAGAGCTCGTTTTGCAGAAATTCAAGTGTCAGTGTCGCCGGTGGCGCCGTTTTTCATTGTCAGCGAAAAAGCAGCGTTGGCGGTGAGCTAAAATTCGAGCTTGATGTAAATAAATGTATGAGCCAGAGGGCGTTTGCACATTGGATTTTTTCGCGGCGCCATTAGCTCTCCACCGAGAAGCGAAAACCGGCAAGCGATTGGAAAGGCGATAATATGTGTTTGTGCTTGTCCGCGCGCGTGCGTGTGTGTGCGTGTGTGTGTGCATGTGTGTGTGTGTGTGCGTGTGTGTGTGCGTGTGTGTGTGCATGTGTGTGCGCATGTGTGTGTGTGTGGGGAGGGGGGGGGTTGTCTGTGTGGAGATATGGCTGTTGTGTTCAACTCTGAAAGAGGAAGCTTAACAGTTCCCGAGTTTTTTCCTCGTGGCACCGAATGAAGGCTGTAGCGCCGGTGCAAGATATCTTATAAAGTCTTCTTTCCTAGCCGAGTTATTTTAACGTGAAAGGGCACGAACCCGTATAGGACGGGCCTTCATATGCTGGTATGCACCACAAATGATTCACAGTCTATATCTTCCCAGGAACGGCTAGAACAGAGATCGTTAATGTGAAAGCAAAATCGTAAAGAAAATGCGGCATAGGGCACGTTCACCTGACTAATGCGAAGAATAAAAGCCGCCAGATCCCACGCACTGTGGGAATCGATGTAATGCGAAGCAGCCAGCAAATCATCCTTTACATAATTTGCATGTCATGTTTTACATGTCAGGGCCTGTCAATGATGTTCGTCATACAGTCACGTCACGCAATACCAAATTTGGTGTATCTCAAGCTAACGAAACGGCCGTGAGCACGCCATGAGCGTGGCGTGCAAGTCATGTCGCACATGACATGTCGTGATTCCATATTATCACTTGTCATTTATGTTCGTCATACAGTCCCGTCACTCAATACCAAATTTAGTGTATATCAAACTAACGAAACGGCCGCGAGCGCGCCATGAGCGTGGCATGCAAGTCATGTCGCGCATGACATGTCATTGTTTCCATATTACCACTTGTCATTTATGTTCGTCATACAGTCATGCCACTCAATACCAAAATTGGTGTATTTCAAGCTATCGAGACGGCCGCGAACGCACCATGAGCGTGGCATGCAAGTCGTGTCGCACATGGCAAGTCATGATTAATATTACCACCTGTCATTTATGTTCGTCATTCAATCCCAAATTTGGTGTATATCAAGCTAACGAAACGGCCGCGAGCGCGCCATGAGAGTGGCATGGAAATCATAGTTTTTCATGACAAGATAGTCATGATTTTCTTGATATGACGAGCCATTTATGTTCGTCATACGGTCATGTTATGCCATACGAAATTTGGTATAAATCCCATTAACGATACGGCCACGAGGGTACAAAGTCGTAGGCGGCTAGATAGATAGATAGATAGATAGATAGATAGATAGATAGATAGATAGATAGATAGATAGATAGATAGATAGATAGATAGATAGATAGATAGATAGATAGATAGATAGATAGATAGATAGATAGATAGATAGATAGATAGATAGATAGATAGATAGATAGATAGATAGATAGATAGATACGCTCAAAGTCGCCGAAGTTCGCTAAGAAATGCTTCGCATTTAAAAATTACGCTAACAGCAGGAATGAAACCCAGGAATTCTGCGTTGTAGGCAAGTATTACAGAACGAAGACACCCCAGCTCTTGAAAGTGTTCATGAAAAGGTCATAATCAGGGGTTATGTCCGCACTACGTCAACGTGGTTCCAGAGCTGGCTATCAATTTTAATAACTAAGTTATGAACAAACGGAAGTACTGCTTTGATGCAAGCGTCGAGTCGTGTTGACGTTGACTCTGGTTCCAGTGTTGGTCCTGCTTTTATAGAGGTTTAGTGAACATTACATATGTACGGATATCTTAGCAAAATCTATTCAAGCTTTACTCAACCATCGAGAAATCCGCTAACGAATGCTGTGTGTGATATTCACGTCGTCGCACAGTAGAGTACACTTCGTTTCGATAGAACGCCTGTGCCCTATAACATGAGTGACGAGGTTGTGATAGACCAAAAGTGACCTTTTAAACGGCAATGTAGTGGACGTGTCTGGTAGGCTCACAATGTAGACACGGCCACTTCTGTTACAAATTGACGTCAAAGCACCTCGTAACGCTTGACTCAACGCGAAAAAAATGAAGCATATAGAGCTATTCGCTGACTTCTTCACATGAAACTGTTTGCCACAGTTCTAAACATATGCCAAATTTTTTTGTGGAGTCACGCGAGTGACCTCGCGAATTTCAACTCAAAGAATTCACGTGTCCGCCTGCGCTTCACGACGCATTTTAGTACACCGATTTCGCACGCCTTCGAGTCGAAATGTTCACCCCCGAATATCTAGTCTTCTTTTGGTCATCGGAACTTACTGTCGTCCAGATATCTTACAGCGGGGGTCTCAAACTCGCCTCACTCAGCGGGCCGCAGTCACACAATTTAGTCCCGCAAAAGGGCCGGGACAGTGAAAACGGCCGAGCGGCGAAAGAGGGGGGGGGGGTAGTTCGTACAAGTAAGCAAACGTTGCCATTTGAAAGAATACCTTTTGCATATCTCATATACGGGTCATCTCTGCAGGGTATTTGGGCCAGGATTCCAGCATGTCGATACCGACCTCTAAGTTTCACGGTTCCGTTTCAACACGTGGTGACCACAAAGGGTGCTTCACGTTGATAAGGCCAGTCATGTCTGTGTACTCACGAACATACTTAAGGAATTTAAAAAAAAATGTGGACCGAAGACAGTCATGTACGGGCCGCGGGCCGCAAACGAAAGGCTCGCAAGCCACCTGTTTGGGACCCCTGTCTTACAGGATCTTGACGACGTGCCTACCACATGGCGTGTCTGCGTGTCCCTCGCCTTACAATGTACGCTGCGGATTCTACATCTTCGATCTTGCACATTATGTGGGCAACTAAGTCGCAGAATAGGAACAGCGTCAACGCCAAAAAGGCATTCTGCGCCCAGCTGCTTATTGCGACCACCGAAAGTCTAGGGCTAATTATTCCCTGATGCCGGCTTTGACCTCCTGGGCACTTTTTTCGATATATAATGCGTTATTTCGCAAATTTGTTATTGTCGCTGCCGACAACGCAGCGAGATAGTCAAGTACAGGTTATTTTCCATTTGCCTATGACGCAGCAGATTGCCTGCTGCGCAAAGTTTTATCGATGATGGCGATCCAGGTGAATTGTTTTTAACCGAGACTCTCATGTTGACAAAGCCGCAGCCTCAGCGTGACATAGAAGGGGTACTTGCTGGAATACACCCGATATATTATTTCGACAGACCACTGTGATTGTGATTGCTAAATTATTTGCGTTCCCATCGGTGACGGCTGTTTTTGCTATACAATGCCGATTGGTTCTCTTGGTTTGAACCGCAGGCTTGGGAACACACTCTACCGTAAAACTTTTAATACCTTCTTCTAGAACCTCGAAGCGTGGATATCACAGTCATGCCATCAATAGCGCTCACCGAGCGACAAGCAAACAGGCCGATATAAATATTCCCTCATAACAGAGGGCGTAGTTGGGCCTATTCATGGGAGTTCAGTTTTTAAAAGGTTTTAACTGCGCAAAAAAGAAGAAAAAAACTACAACACACGTAGTAGCAGTAGCCTAATGAATTTTACGTTTTACGTCTTGGGAGGAGCGGAGCGGTAGGGCGCGCGAACTTTCTTTTTCTCGCCGCACAAGTGTTGTAGCTTTTCCCTTCTGGTGTAATATTCTTTGGGGTCGCAACAAAGCTTTCGCAGGACGAAAGATCTCCGCTACGATCTCTGTCACTGCACCACGCACTTTTATCGTGGCCCAAATGTCCTAATGCCGGAGTGAAACCGCAATATGCGAATGATACGCCGGCATACACCTCTGTTTTTAAGGCGAAAGCCTTTAATGTCTCATGCTCACGTCCGTCCGGTGTCCGTCCGTCCGGTGTCTGTCCGGCGTCCGTCCGTCCGTCCACACCCCCCACTGCGCATGCGCCAACCCATTAAAAAAATAAAAATACAAAACCTCCTCTCCACCTCTATCTCCTCTAGCCATCCCTCCGCGCGGAGGCCCCACCCTCACTGCGCATGCGCGTCCCCTCCCTCTCTCCCCTCCTACGCTTCCATCTCTCCTCTAGGTATCCCTGCCCGACGCGTCCACACCCCCACAGCGGATGCGCGTCTTCCCCTCTCCTACGCTCCCCCCCTCTCTCGCCTGGCGACGCGGACGCAGGCAGCGTCTGCTAGCGAGTTTCTTGGTTGAAAAAACCGACTGCTCGCGCTGCACAACCGTTCACTGGCCACCCCGTATATATGGCAATGGACCTTGACCTGCAAGGTGGTGCCGGTGGGAGATTTCTCTTGTGCGTTGTCGAACGATAAAAAATTCGCAGCGTGCGCCTTAACTAAAAGCGGACTGCGGGTCTCTGTGTCCAGTCCGAAGCTTCTGTCTCTCATTGCCAATTAGCAGCGATTGGGATGTTCCATTAGGAAAAACCGGTCCATCACTGCGTGCTTTGCGCCCCCCAGGTTTTTCGCCAGCGTCAACGCCGCCGCCAGTGTAAGCGCTAGTGCCCGCTGCTTCGCATCTACACATGGTTCTCTTTAGCGGGAGATGGTGTAATCTTTAAGGCGAAAGCCTTTAATGTCTCATGCTCACGTCCGTCCGGTGTCCGTCCGACCTCCATCCGGCGTCCCTCCTTCCCTCTATCCGTCCGTCTGTCTGTCTGTTCGTCCGTCCGTCCGTCCATCCATCCGTCTGTCCGTCCATCCGTCCATGTCCGTCCGTCAGTCCATCCGAGCTCTGGCACGGAGCCAGGTGGCCGCCGGGATGCGCAGACGGACGCCGGTCGCGTCGGACTCCATAGCGCTCGCGCTTTGCTTGCGTAGCGTCGCTGTGCCCAGAGTTTACATTCATTCTGACCAACGCCGTCTCAATGGACCCAGGCGTTCACGGAATACACTTTCCAATTTACAAAGGGTCCGTCAATTTAAGAGCTGGAACGCGGATGGAGTTTGCACGATGCGCAAAGCGCGAGAAAATACTAACGCATGCGAACGGAGGAAGATGAGATAATACGTGTTTGTGCTTGTCCGCGTGCGTGCGTGTGTGTGCGTGTGTGTGCATGTGTGTGTGTGTGTGCGCGTGTGTGTGTGCATGTGTGTGTGTGTGTGTGTGTGTGTGTGTGTGTGTGTGTGTGTGTGTGTGTGTGTGTTTGTGTGTATGTGTGTGTGTGTGTGTGTCTGTGTGTGTGTGTGTGTGTGTGTGTGTGTGTGTGTGTGTGTGTGTGTGTGTGTGTGTGTGTGGGTGTGTGTGGTTGTCTCTGCGTGTGTCTGTGTGGAGATATGGCTGTTGTGTTCAACTCTGAAAGAGGAAGCTTAACAGTTCCCGAGTTTTTTCCTCGTGGCACCGAATGAAGGCGGTAGCGCCGGTGCAAGATATCTTATAAAGTCTTCTTTCCTAGCCGAGTTATTTTAACGTGAAAGGGCACGAACCCGTATAGGACGGGCCTTCATATGCTGGTATGCACCACAAATGATTCACAGTTTATATCTTCCCAGGAACCGCTAGAACGGAGATCGTTAATCTGAACGCAAAATCATTAAGAAAATGCGGCATGGGGCACGTTCACCTGACTAATGCGAAGAATAAAAGCCGGCAGATCCCGCCCACTGTGGGAATCGATGTAATGCGAAGCAGCCAGGAAGGAGCAAATCATGCTTTACGTAATTTGCATGTCATGTTTTACATTTTAGGGCCTGTTATTTATGTTCGTCATACAGTCACGTCACCTCAGTACCAAATTTGGTGTATATCAAGCTAACGAAACGGCCGCGAACGCACCATGATCGTAGCAAGCAAGTCGTGTCGCACATGACAAGTCATGATTTCCATATTACCACCTCTCATTTATGTTCGTCATACAGTCACGTCATTCAATCCCAAATTTGGTGTATATCAAGCTAACAAAACGGCCGCGAGCGCGCTATGAGCGTGGCATGTAAATCATACTTTTCATGACAAGTTAGTGATGATTTTCATGATATGACCAGCCATTTATGTTCGTCATACGGTCGTGTTATGCCATACCAAATTCGGTATAAATCCCATTAACGATACGGCCAGGAGAGTACAAAGTCGTAGGCGGCTAGATAGATAGATAGATAGATAGATAGATAGATAGATAGATAGATAGATAGATAGATAGATAGATAGATAGATAGATAGATAGATACGCTCAAAGTCATGATGATGATATATGGGTTTTAATGGCGCAAGGGCCATGCTTGGCCAAAGAGCGCCATGGAAAATGATAAGAGTTACAATGATCCGTGCTTTACGATGGCATGTAAGTGATGTGAACTATGATAATGTTACGTGGCTGTATAGGGGCCTAAAATTCCGCGCCTTTAGGCGGGTAAAACATAAAAGTATTAAAATCATGGGGGTGACGTGAAATGTGTAACTGCACACGAATGGCAATGTTCGTGGTGGAAGAACTTTGGTGCAGCCATGGCTTTAGCACGATTGCCTCGTCAACGCCCTTGGGCGCAAGGGCCCGCGAGGCATGTGCTGTCCTTAATTTGGCCACCGCAGCAGCGACCTCTGTACAGAGGTCGTGCTGCAGGATCACCTCGGAATATGGCGTGAAAATGACCTACATCTTTTAAAAAATGCGAAAAGTGATTCAGGTTTAAAAAGCGCGTCCCTACCGATAAACATGAGAGGGTGCAGTGGAAGCTGCTGTCGGTAGGGTAATAAAAGGTGCTTTTTTCTTACAGCATCTAACTCATTGCACTGTACGAAGATGTGGAGAACCGTAAGTGCTTCTCCACATCTCTCACAGCTAGGTTGTTCACCGCCGGACAGCAAATATGCATGTGTGCTGTGTGTGTGTCCTATCTGTAGTCTGGTAAGTGTGACTTGTGTGTAGCGTGATCTAGATACTGGTGGCCAATTTTCAAGATTCGGCTTGATAACATGTAGCTTATTTTTTTTGTTTGCCTGTCCCATGAACGCTGCCAATAGGCCCTGAGTTTTCGTTTTACAAAGGGTTTTAAGTCTACCGGAGGGACCGCTATGGGTGCGTGCGCGGCAGCGTTGTCATGGGCGGATTCAGCTAGTTGGTCCGCCAACACGTTTCCACTGATCTCGCGATGTCCTGGAACCCAGCACATTACAACGTGTTGTTTGAGTGCGTAGATGCTGCATATAAGTGAGTAGAGGGACACAAGGACTGGATTTTTTATGTTTTTTCATAGTGCTCAGAGCTTTGACGACGCTGAGAGAATCTGTGTATATAGCCGCTCGTTGCAGTTTTAATTCCTTAATATGTTTCACGGCTACAAATATCGCGTGAGCTTCTGCGGTGAAGATGCTTGTTTGGGGGTGAAGAATACCGGAATCGGAAAATGATGGGCCAACAGCTGCATAGGACACACTAGTGTGAGACTTTGATGCATCTGTATAGAATTCTGGACAAGTGTACTTATTTTGAAGTTCCAGGAAGTGCATGTGGATATGTGCAGCAGGTGCGTGCTTAGTGACTTCAATGTAAGACATATCGCAATGTATAATCTGCCACTGCCACGGCGGCAGACCTGCCGCGGGAGCTACCAAACGGTGTTCAAAAAGTGGCAATCCTGTTTCGTCAGCGAGGCCCCTTACACGAAGTGAGTAGGGCTGTCTCAGCGAAGGACGATTGTCAAATAGGGCAGAAGTGGTCAGATCATTGATTGTGGAGTGTGAGGGGTGTTCAGTGTTTGCATTTACCTTGAGAAAATACGTGAACGACATGTACGATCTCTGCAGGTGCAGCGACCACTCGTTGGACTCCACGTAAAGACTTTCCACGGGGCTCGTTCGAAAAGCACCCGTGGAAAGGCGAATGCCTAGATGGTGGACAGGGTCGAGCATCTTCAAGGCGCTCGCTGTCGCAGATTGATACACAACGGCTCCGTAATCTAGGCGCGAGCGAATGAGGCTTTTATAAAGTTTCATCAGGCACTTCCTGTCACTGCACCCCATGTTGTGCGTGACAGCACTTTTTAGGATGTTCATTGTTTTTATGCTTTTGTTTTTTATAGACTTGATGTGTGTTACGAATGTGAGCTTTGAGTCAAGAATCAGTCCTAGAAATTTATGCTCGGCCTCTACAGGTATCCGCTGGCCATGGAGCTCAATTTCAGGATTTAGGGTGGAGGCCTCTATTTCTAGAAAAAGAACACAGGTGCTCTTATCTGGGTTTATCCTGAACCCCGTTGATATCTGCCCATTCGGACACCTTGTTCAGTCCAAGCTGGACCTGCCGCTCACAAATTGCTAGATTGCAAGATTTGAACGCAATATGGATGTCATCCACATACGTGCAGTAGAACATGGTTCGTGGGATGCATAGATGCAAAGAGTTCATCTTTATAATGAAAAGTGTGCAGCTGAGTACACCGCCTTGTGGTACCCCGGTTTCCTGCACGAACGATCGCGACACGGCATTTCCAACCTGAACGCGGAATGTGCGGTTAGTCAGATAACTTTCGATTATGTTGAGCATCCGACCCCGTATGCCTAAGTGTGACAGGTCTCTCAGTATTCCATGCCGCCACGCAATGGTGTCATAAGCCTTTTCCATATCTAGGAATACTGAAAGGAAGAATTGTTTGTGGACAAATGCATCGCGAATTTGTGACTCAATGCGGATTAGGTGGTCGGTTGTGGATCGACCCTCCCCGAAATCCGCACTGGTACAGGTCTAGTAATTTGTTCGTTTCTAGGAAATGTAATAAGCGACAGTTTATCATTTTCTCAAACACTTTGCATAGGCAACTTGTCAGTGCTATGGGCCTGTAACTGGATGCGCTAGATGGATCTTTTCCCTGTTTCAAAATGGGGATTACAATGGCCTCTTTCCACGCAGAGGGGGAATCTCGCCGGAAGTCCATACCGCGTTATACAGGCAGAGCAAGGTTTTCTGTGTGTTGCGGGGTAAGTGTTTTAGCATTTGGTACATAACACGGTCAGAGCCTGGTGCAGATTCATTGCAGCAGTTAAGCGCTGCTTGCATCTCAGCTAAGTTGAATGGTTCATTGAATGCCTCGTTTTTCGCACATTTTCTTTGTAATTTTTGTCTTTCAATGCTTGTTTTTTGTATCGTTTGAACGTGTCCGAGTAGTGCGTAGAGCTGGACACACGTTCAAAGTGTGCCATAGAGAGTTGGCTTGATCTTCCAGGCTGTTGCCGTCTGTATTGACTAAAGGAAGAGAGAATGAGTTTGTCGGCCTCTTATCCTATTTACCTTGTTCCAGGCCTTAGCCTCGTCCGTGTAGGAATTAATGCCGGATAAAAATTTCTCCCAACTCTCTCCTTGCCTGTCGGCGTGTTCGCCGGCCTTGGGATTTGGTCTGTTTAAAATTAATAAGATTCTCAGCAGTGGGGGAGTCACGGAGTAATCCCCACGCTTTGTTTTGCTTTTTTGCGAGCGTTGCGACAATCTTCGTTCCACCACGGAACGCGACGTTTGGAAGCAATACCACTTGATTGAGGAATACATTGCGTAGCAGCGTCAATAATAAAAGCGGTAAAAAACTGAACAGCTGCACCAATTTCCAAAGACGACATCTCAGCCCAGGAGATACTGGT
>JALIZH010019812.1:0-38046 GCA_030522465.1 Rhipicephalus appendiculatus | reverse complement strand
TTCGTCAACTCGTCAGTGTATGGTTCGTGTCTGCGGAGATGGCATTCGTCATCACATTGTCTTCGCGCTATTTCGGGAGTGTACCCATGAACTCATTTTTTGGGTTGAATTTTTCGTCTTCTGTGTCCACATCTATATATTGTTTTCAACGGCTCATACATCTGGATGTCAGTAAATATTCGTCGCCTGACAAGGAGCGCGCATTCGGCACGTCCCCGCCTCAAATTCTGTTGTTCATCCATTCAGAGAAGAAATTATGAGCGTTAATTCTAACGGCAATTGTTGGAAGGCTACGTCTTCATTTTACCTTATGGTCATACCCTATGTAGAGGCATCGTCATTATTCCAGGACTTATTCGCTTCTCTGGCGGTTCTCCCTTCCTTACCACCTTGAATTAAGCCCCCTGAATCTATATTGCGGCCCTGTCGCTCAACAGCCACTTGCGCGGTCGACACTAAGCCCGTAGCGACTGTTGCTCTTCCGAGACACGAACTACCAGAGTCAACCTCACCGCCACTCAATGTCTTTCACACATTTGTCAAAAACCATAAGCCCTGACCTAACACTTGCCCAGAGTCACGATTTTCCCGCCCTGTTGAACCGACACCGTTCTTTGTTTGACGTGAATAATCCCGTCCTCAGCATGACTACCACCTCTAGTCACATTATTCAGACTTACGGCTCTCGTACTATACACAGGCGTCCAAATTGCGTGTCTCTGGCAGAACGCAAGATCATCGAGGAAAACATCTCAGACATGCTACGACGTAAGCTGATACGTCCTTCTTTGGGTCCCTGGTCATATCCAGTTGTTCTGGTACAGAAGGAAGATGGAACAGTTCGTTTCTGCGTCGATTACCGTGAGATAAACAAAAAAATTCCCCATCTCCCGCTAAAGGGAACCATGTGTGGATGCGAAGCAGCGGGGAGATACTTGAGCGGGAGGAACGTCGCCGCTCTCATTTCACGGCAATGGTCCGGGCGCTCATCGCGGCGCTGCGCAGGAGAGAAAATGAGGCGCGCGCGCTCCGTCATTTTCATACCGCGGAACTACCGTGGCGCCCCCCAGCGGAGCATGCAGCTGTCACACCACCTGTCGTTCCGCAGAGGATTCTTAGAGGAAAGGACGGGGGAGACCGTAGGAGAGGAGAGAGAGGGGGAGGGGACGTGCATGCGCTGTGGGGGGTGTGGGACGCGTGAGCCGCTCCGTAGAGTAGAGTATTCCTAGAGGACGCGCATGCGCCGCTCCGTAGAGTAGATGATTCCTAGAGTAGAGGAAGGGGGGTGAGCGTTGGAGAGCACGGGGGGGGGGGGACGCGCATGCGCTGTGGGGGGTGTGGGACGCTCCGTAGAGTAGACAATTTCTAGAGGAGAAAAAGGGGGGTGAGCGTAGGAGAGAGAGGGGGAGTGCACGCGCTGGGGTGGTGTGGGACGCGGGACGGACTAAGCCCCCCTTCAAACACATGCAAGCAATATTAAGGAATGTGGTCAACCTGGGCGACAGACACCACCTACCTAGCCATTGCTAAGCAGCCTCTCTGTGCTCTCGGCCATGATTCAAGGAATGGGGTCAACCTGGGCGACAAACACCACCTGCCTAGCCATTGCTAAGCAGCCTCTCTCTGCTCTCGGCCATGACTCTGATGACTATGTTAGGGTTGACGGCCTGCATATTACTACAGTGTTGTGGTTCGCATAATGGGTGCTTCCCTACTTCATGAGAGGTGGCCGGACGCGGGACGCGGGAGGGACGGACATAGCCCCCCGAGCATAAGATGCTTCGCATCTAAAAAACTTCCCCATCTCCCGCTAAACAGGGAACAATGTGTGGATGCGAAGCTTGCGGGGAGATAATTAGCTTGAGCGGGAGGAACGTCGCCGCTCTCGTTTCACGGCAGCGGTCTGGGCGCTCATCGCGGCGCTGCACAGGAGAGAGAATCAGGCGCTCACGCTCCGCCATTTTCATAGCGCGGAACTACCGTGGTGCCCCCAGCGGAGTATGCAGCTGTCGCACCAACTGTTGTGCTCGCCGCTCCGTAGAGGATTCCTAGAGGAGAGAACGGGGGGGGGACCGTAGGAGAGGAGGAGGGGACGTGCTTGTGCTGTGGGGGGTGTGGGACGCGGGGAGACGCTCTGTAGAGGATCCCTAGAGGAGAGGGGAGAGAGGACGCGCATGCGCTGTGAAGATGTGGGACGCGGGCGCCGCCCCGTAGAGTAGAGGATTCCTAGAGTATAGAAAGGGGGTGAACGTACGAGAGGATAGGGGAGGGAACGCGCATGTGCTGTGGTGGTGTGGGACGCGGGAAGGAGAGACGGACGAAGCCCCCTCCAAACACATGCAAGCAAGATCAAGGAATGGGGGGTCAACCTGGGCGACAGACACCACCTGCCTAGCCATTGCTAAGCAGCCTCTCTGTGCTCTCGGCCATGACTTTGATGACTGTGGCAGTGGTTGACGGCCTTCATATTACTAAAGTGTTCTGGTTCGCATAATGGGTGCTTCCCTACTTCATGAAAGAGGCCGGACGCGGGGACGGGGGACGCGGGACGCGGGAGGGATGGACAGGGCCCCGAGCATAAGATGCTTCGCATCTAAAACATGGCTCGTCCCTCCGTGGTAGGAATTGCGACAACACAGAAGTGAAAGAGGTCTTTACAGAAGTAGTTGATTGTTGATTGTGCACGGACTATGTGTGTGCGAACTAGGAGAGCTTGAACAATTTATATTGGTGTTTGGCAGCTATAGCTGTGTTTGGTGTGGATGCACCCACGTTGACGCCTAGTGGCACATTTCCAGCGACGACTAAGAGCCATGATCATGATTTAACCGTTGTGGTAGCTGAAGTTGTTAACGAATACCTATACACAGCATATCGTGAATCCCAATATGCTGTGTATATGAATCATGGGATCAACAGGCACATTATAAACACTGGTAGTCTATATGCACTTCTTTAAAGTGTTGTTAATTGAGGACAGACGCGGCAAGAATAGGGTAACCTACGCCTCTGCTCATGCGTACACTACCACACTGCGCTGCGATAACACGGACAGCGGAGATTCGTACCTTGAGCCGCGAACGCGTGAAGGTTTTACACGCCCTGGTGGCCTTTATATTTTTCCATGAAGGCACTACATTCACCCGTCGACATCACGGCCTTCCTGCGGCGCTTATTGCAGCAGTTTATTAGGAGCGAAACTCCTTAGGCTCTCACGATGTCCGTTGACGCGCCGTTGTAGCTTCACGTCGGACCGAAACACGGGTATTACATATACCATAAAAAGAGCGTTCACAGCGCTCATACAGGTTTAAAATACATCATACTCCGTCCGTGCATCTGTTTGTCTGTCCGTCCATCCGTGTGCGCGTCCGTCCATCTGTCCATCCGTGCATACGTCCGCCCGTCCGTGCATCCGTGCATCCATCCATGCATCTGTCCATCCGTCCGTCCGTCTGCGTGCGTCCATCCATCCATGGACGGACGGACGGAAGGACGGACAGATAGATTTCATAAACATTCGTGATATCGTTTATCATTTCGTCAATGAAGCTTCGCTCCATCATCACCACTTCGTGGATCGGCTGCCAATTTTAGCCGTTGCTATCACACAGTTGAAGCAGTAGGTGACGGAGAAACATATTGTACAAGGCGCTGCTTCAAAAATGTTCAAGACGGAGAAACGCCGTTTGCGCATGTGCAAGCTGCACTAAATTGACAACGAGCCGTCACGCGCTAACACGAAGCCAAAGGCAGAGAACGTAACTGCGTTAAGGCCGGTCCTCGATGCTAGCGCGGCCAGCGCTCCATACTGGCATCGAGACGCTCTAACGGCGTCGTCGTCAAATCACTCTCTATAGGCGCTCGTTAGTGTCATAATGCAGTACTACATTTCACCGCTCACAGACGGTGGCACCCCCTGCCCTGCCACACCTGGCCCCGCACATCGTGAGACCCGCAGGTTGCTGACCCGCAGACTGTGAGATCAAATCCCGACCGCGGCGGCCACACTTTCGATGGAGGCGAAAATGCTGGACGAGCGAGTGCTCAGATTTAGGCGCCCGTTAACAGAACCGCAGCTGGCCGAATTTTTTTTTTCTTTGTGATCCTTTATGATGCCTTCTAACAACATCCCAACCGTGACGGAAATATAAGGCACTCCTTCAACGTGCCTCATAACAGTATTTTGCCCGGAAACACGCCAAATTTTAATCTTTTCTCTGTTGGTAATCTAACCCGAAAAGATGTTTTGTGCGATGGTGTCCCAGAAAAGTGAATAATATTCTATCAAGGATGTATCGAACGCTCTTTATGCGCAAAGTCGGACATTGTGTTCACAGTGTACCCGATTCCTGTAATATTCAGTTGTTTTGGAGCCCCAGTTTCAGCGCATGTAATATCGTGACCCACTTTGACCGACGACGCTTTTTGCGATGCTTGTCGTTGCGAGGAGACGCTGCAACGCATTGTGGCCGACTGTCCGGGATATAATGTTCAGAGACAGGCCATGGTGTCCGTTCTACCATACTTTGACAATAGACCAATGTCTGCTGAAACCATTCTTACATGTCGTTGACAGACGAACTCGCAGCTGGAGGAGACGAAGGGGCTACCTATGTTTTTTTTATATGAATACGGACTTGGGCAAGCGGCGGGGACAGTGATGTCGCGCACCACTCAAGAGTGGCGGATTGTGATTGGCTGTGAGTGTGCTGTGTTATTCACTGTTTTTCTCTGTCTTTCGTCCCCATTTATATCTCCTCCATCCTGTTCTTATGTGTGGCTAACATTCCTGCCGTTTCTGCTGAAGTTCTTCTGTTCTTGGCACCTTTAAAACTGATGACAGTCGGCTAGTTGAGCGCCATAACGAAGGGCGGTATGTGATTGCCTATTCGAAAACATGATGGTGATGCAGTAAAGTAACAATGAGCTATACCTGCTGAGCAGTGCACAAGTTGCCTGCAGTGATTATTCCTTCGCCGTTCGTGTAATTCTCTGCTCCATACTCACCCTGTCACCTTCCGGTACGTCTTTACATGCTTTGATGGACCCCTTCTAAAAGCCCGCCGCTCTGTGTGGCTTCACACATGTACACGGTGCCATCCTCAAATTTGAAGTACACTGCCCAGTGCATGAAGCGAGCTTTTACGCCCTGAGGACAGCTGCTGCTTGCGCAATCCAAGGCCTCCCTGGCGAGACTCCATAATTGGAGCAAAATGCACCATCACCTCGCACGGAGCCGCACTTTCCATCATTCCGTCGACCACAGGAGATTGATGCAGAGCAGGGATATCTGCAAGAGTGTTGGACACAGAGCTTGCAGTTTCACTGTTGAGACGGTCATCTGTTATGGTGACGGCTAATTCTGAAATAATTCTTGAAGTGTTTACCATGACTTGCGACAAAGGCATACTTGGTTGATTGAAGGTTTTCGAGCGTAACCAGCTTTGGCTCCAGCAAACGATCAGAATTAACTGTGATCAGCATGTTCACTTTTTTCCATTGTTGATACCCTTGACAGAATAGAAACTTGAACTCATTAACATTTCGGAACAGATCTTGAGAGTCGAACTATTTCACACAAGTGTTTGGGAGCGGTAGAACTTCAGAAGTCCATCAGCACCATAGAAAAGTCACCTTTAAAAAGGTTCTCCACATCGCAAAGAGAAGGCGTATTTAACAATGTCCAATCATAAGGGTAGAAGCTCTTGAGGTCGTGGCATTCATAGTGTTTAGTAGGGTGAGCTTCTACGATCAGTTGAGCCACAATGGGAAACTGTACCAAGTCTGACTACCTCTATACTAAATCTGTCTCACAAGATTGTTTGGCAGCCATGTTACCTTTCAGGTGTTTACAAGTACATTTCGAAGATTCTATCTAGTTGTAGGATAGCACACGATTAAAAAGTCTTAAAAAAATTCGGCAGATCCCACAAACCTCATGCGGAGGGAAGGTAACTGCGGCGTAATTTTTTAAGCGAAACGTTACCAAATGACGCTAAAGATATCCAAAACGTTGTACGCAAAGGCATAAGTTAAACAGTTGCGTATGGTTTATATAAGCAGTTGTTTACAGGTGCGTAACGATGCCGGCAGCAACATGCCGACGAACACCAGAAGCAGTAAGCTGATATGTAGCGCTTGTGCTTGCGAGGATGGTAGCCTTGGCTAACGCTACGTAGACCAACTTCAGAGGATGGCGCTAGTATAAAACCGACGTTAACCCGACGTGATGTCTGTATCATACGAGTACATATGCTATGTCTATAAAATTACATAGCCGGCAATGAAACGAAAAATGAAGTTTCACCACCATTACGCCTGCATAGTCTTTTTCAAAAGCTGTTCCGATGTCCTGCGTGGATCCGTGGTAGAATACTTGATTGCCAATCAGATTACTTGGGCTCCAACCCTGCTGGGACCCTGACAATAAACGCGAAGGATTTATTTGCGCACTTCAGGCGTTTGGAGCCTTTCTATGTACGTATCGATTTATCATCTAGCTACCTATCTAGCCGTCTACGTCTGGGTGCTCTCGTGATCATCTCCTTAACTTGGGGTAGACCAAAATTATTATGGGAGGGCAAGACTAAGAACACTTGACGAATACGTCTGTCTGGTCATGACATCAACAAAAGTCACAGTTTCGTCGCAAAGGCGAGGCAGTGAATGCGATAGCAACAAGTTGTAATGTCACGCGAAGCACGGCAACCAGAGCGAAACGCGTGCAGCGCGCTGCTCAAGAAGAAAAAACGCACGAAAAAAACACACACAGGACGAGCGCGAACTAACAACGTCAACAGCTCAATACTCAACGCGCTGCTCAGACTCAAAGGACGCACGAAACGTGTACGCATAGGCATGCACAGGACGAGCGCGATTTAAAAAAAAGCCGGCAGATCCCACGCACTGTGGGAATCGATGTAATGCGAAGCAGCCAGGAAGGAGCAAATCATGCTTTACATAATTTGCATGCCATGTTTTACATGTTAGGACCTGTCATTTATGTTCGTGATACAGTCATGTCACTCAATACCAAGTTTGGTGTATCTCAAGCTAACGAAACGGCCGCGAGCACGGCATGAGCGTGGGATGCAAGTCATGACGCACATGACAAGTCATGATTTCCATATTACCACTTGTTATTTATGTTCGTCATACAGTCACGTGACTCAATACCAAGTTTGGTGTATGTCAAGCTAACGAAACGGCCGCGAGCACGCCATGAGCGTGGCATTCAAGTCATGTCCCTCATGACATGTCATGATTTCCATATTGCTACTTGTCATTTATGTTCGTCATACAGTGACGTCACTCAATCCCAAATTTGGTGTATATCAAGCTAACGAAATGGCCGCGAGCGCGCCATGAGCGTGGCATGCAAGTCATGCGCCTCATGACATGTCATGATTTCCATATTGCCACTTGTCATTTATGTTCGTCATACAGTGACGTCACTCAATTCCGAAATTTGATGAATATCAAGCTAACGAAATGGCCGCGAGCGCGCCATGAGCGTGGCATGCAAGTCATGTCGCTCATGACATGTCATGATTTCCATATTGCCACTTGTCATTTATGTTCCTCATACAGTCATGTCACTCAATACCAAATTTGGTGTATCTCAAGCTAACGAAACGGCCGCGAGCACGCCATGAGCGTGGCATGCAAGTCATGTCCCTCATGACAAGTCATGATTTCCATATTACCACTTGTCATTTATGTTCGTCATACGGTCATGTCACTCAATACCAAATTTGTTGTATCTCAAGCTAACGAAACGGCCGCGAGCACGCCATGAGCGTGGCATGCAAGTCATGTCGCACATGACAAGTCATGATTTCCATATTACCTGTTGTCATTTATGTTCGTCATACAGTCATGTCACTCAATACCAAATTTGGTGTATCTCAAGCTAACGAAACGGCCGCGAGTGCGCCATGAGCGTGGCATGCAAGTCATGTCGCTCATGACATGTCATGATTTCCATATTGCCACTTGTCATTTATGTTCCTCATACAGTCATGTCACTCAATACCAAATTTGGTGTATCTCAAGCTAACGAAACGGCCGCGAGCTCGCCATGAGCGTGGCATGTAAATCAAATCATGTTGTTCATGACATGCACGTCCTTATTTGCATATTACCATCTGCCATTTATGTTCGTCATACAGTCACGTCACTCAATCCCAGATTTGGTGTATATCAAGCTAACGAAACGGCCGCGAACGCCCCATGAGCGTGGCATGTAAATCATACTTTTCATGAGAATTTAGCTATGATTTTCATGATATGACCAGCCATTTATGTTCGTCATACGGTCATGTTATGCCATACCAAATTTGGTATAAATCCCATTAACGATACGGCCAGGAGAGCACAAAGTCGTAGGCGGCTAGATGGATAGATAGATAGATAGATAGATAGATAGATAGATAGATAGATAGATAGATAGATAGTCAGATACGCTCAAACTCGCCGAAGTTCGCTAAGAAATGCTTCGCATTAAAAAAACCGGCAGATCCCACGCATTGTGGCAATCGATGTAATGCGAAGCAGCCAGCAAGGAGCAAATCATGCTGTACATAACATGCGTGTCATGATTTACATGTTAGGACCTATCATTTATGTTCTTCATACAGTCACGTCACACAATACCAAATTTGGTGCATGTCACCTACTGAAACGGCCACGAGCGTGCCATGAGCGTTGCTTGCAAGTCGTGTTGCACATGACATGTCATGATTTCTATATAACCACTTGTCATTTATGTTCCTCATACAGCCACGTCACGCAATACCAAATTTGGTGTATATCGAGCTAGTGAAATGGCCGCGAGCGTGTCATAAGCGTGCGATGCAAGTCATGTTGCACATGACATATCATGATTTCTATATTACTACTTGTCATTTATGTTCGTCAAACAGTCACGTCACGCAATACCAAATTTGGTGAATATCAAACTAGCGAAACGGCCGTGAGCGTGTCATGATTGTGGCATGCAAGCCATGTTGCGCACGACATGTCATGATCTCCATATTACCACTTGTCATTTATCTTCGTCATACAGTCACGTCACGCAATACCAATGTTTCTGTATATAAAACTAGCGAATTGGCCGCGAGCGTGACATGAGCGTGGCATGGAAGTCATGTCGCACATAACATGTCATGATTTCCATATTGCCACTTTTCCTTTATGTCCGTCATACAGTCACGTCACACAATATCAAATTTGGTGTATGCCAAGCTAGCGAAACGGCCGCGAGCGGGCCATGAGCGCGGCATGAGTCATGTTGCACATGACATGAGTGGGAAATCTCTTCTGCAGCCTTTATTGTCGCACTGCGCTATCCCGTCACAAATGGCTACGAAGAACAGTGCAAACACGTCAAGCCTCTGCTCCACTACCGTTCTTCCTCGTCTTTCAGTTCACGCCGGGCACAATTTCTAACATCCTCCCGCCCCGACAATTTCCCTAAACTTTCCATAATATTCACTCCAGGCAGCCTTTAACAGTCCGTATCATCCATTAATAAAGCCTCGCCACAACGAATACAGGTCAGCTGCGACTTCCACGCGCTATTTGTACGGGCGTAGAGAAGTCCTAGATAGTACCCCGCAGGGGCGTCTGCGCAAGCAGGCGTTTGGTGTGTGGCGACACCACGGACCCGAGCTAACGGGGGGGTTTCGACCACCTCCCACGCCTAGCCGTGCGTGGCGTAGCCGTGTCCGCGGAAAAGGGGATCCTGGGGGTTGAGCCGACACCGGGTGATTGGACCTTTAAGGCCCCCGGCGGACGCAACGCACCCTTTGGCCTTGGCTTCACGTACACGGCACCTCTGGGCTGACCCACCCAGGGGAAACCGGCAGTCGCCTTTTCCTATCTCTCTCTCCCTACATCTTCGTCTTTCTCTCTCTTTTAATCTTTCCTGTCTTCTCCTCTCTTCTAGTTACTTCCAGTTTCTTGGCGGCAAGGGTTAACCTTGTGCGGTTACCCAACCTCGGGTAGTTATATTAGGTTATAGCGGCGATGTATGGCTGGCGACTTCAAGTGTTGTACCTTGTAGCGCCCCCTTGTTGGGCTCGGTGGTGGGTGGCCACCATCGCTGCCGAACTTCATATGAATCACATGGCAAACTCTTTCCCCCCACTCAAAGATCGGTCCCTGAAAAGGAACCGCACCGAAGGAAGCTCCAAAAGAACCCGAATTGATAGTGACCACTATCCCCGATTTCTCATAATACACTCTCTTACAGATAATGACTCGGTTGCAGCACTGTCTGTTTTTCTGACCGCTAGAACTCTTGAGAACCTGATAGGGAAAAATTACGATGCTAAGAAACTTTCATCTGGTGATCTTCTTGTTGAAGTGACCCAGAAAGATCACTCTGACACGCTCCTCAAACAGAAGCAGTTTGCTCACCTGAATGTGTCCATCACCCCACACCGCAGTCTGAACACTGTCCAAGGCGTCATATCGGAGCGCGGCCTGGTCTGCGAAACGAACTCGGACCTGCTTGAAGGCTTCCGCGACCAAGGTGTTCTCGCCCTTCGCCACATCATTATCAGGCGAAACGGAGAAGAGGTTATACACCACATATTGTCCTCACGTTCAATAGGTCTACCCTGCCTGAAGCTGTGAAAGCTGCGTTCATTCATTGCAAAGTCCGCCCGTACATACCGAACTCGAGAAGATGCTTTAAATGCCAAAAGTACGGACATGGATCGAACACATGTCGCGGAAAACTCACCTGTGCAAAATGTGGTGCCCACGAGCACCCAACTAAAAGCTGCGGTGCCACCCAAGCAGAATGCCCAAACTGTCATGGATCACATGCGGCGTACTCACGGACATGTGAAATTTTCCAAAATGAAAAGAAAATAATCCATCTGAAAGTGACCGAAAACATTACATACTCTGAAGCCCGGAAGAAGCTATCGCTTCTCTCCGGGAGATCCTACGCTGACGCAGCGCGCCGGGGGGCCGGGCGGCGTCTAGTGACGGTGGCCACGCAGTACAGCTTTGCCGATGCGTGTCCATCTCGTCCCCCCACCAAGCAGCCGCCGGCTGCACCAACCTTCCAGGCCCCAGAGGTCAACTTCCAACAGACCTCAGCAGGGACGACACACCCAACTGAGAGGGCATCTGTCCCTCCTGAAAAACCTCCATCATCCTCCGCGTCTCCACCGGAGGCAATGGAGGTGACACCTGGATCCTCAGTGTCCCCAACGCTGACTGAATCCCCCCAAAGTGGGGCAGAGTTTTTTAGACCGCCTCAAAGGAAAGAAACATCCTCCAGTCCAGCCGCCTGATAAAGGTGGTCAGCACTGAATAAGTCACCCTCTTCTCCTCATTCACTAAAATGGCTGCCGAGAATATCATACACTGGAACTGCCGAGGAGTACTTAAGAACCTAGATGACATATATGAAATACTTGCAGAATACCAACCAAACGCACTTTGCTTGCAAGAAACACACTTAAACCCCACGCACACTAACTTTCTAAAAAAACTATGTGGTATATCAAAAGCATAGCCAAGGTAATGTACATTCATCTGGCGGTGTCGCTATTGTGGTAAAGAAAACAGTTCCTTCTCAAAGCCTCACACTGGTTACCGATTTAGAGGAAGTGGCGATACAAACCCTGGTCTTTGGAAGAATAACAACTCTGTGTTCGCTATATGTTCCCCCCGGACCACCACCTCTCTGTTCAGGAACTTCAAAAACTGATTGACCAGCTCCCGTATCCATTCCTGCTGGTTGAAGAATTTAATGCGCACCACCCTCTATGGGGATGTGGAAGGACTGATTCCCGAGGTTCGCTAACCGAAAACTTCCTTCTGACCTCTGGCTGCTGCATATTTAATAAAAAAGAACCAACCTACTTTAATGCGGCGCACAACTCGTACAAAGCAATAGACCTTGCAATTGGCTCACTTTCACTCTTTGCAACTACTGAATGGGCTGTCATACAAAACCTCTATGGAAGTGATCACTTTCCTGTTTGTTTAAAACACACAAGAAACACAAATCCGATTGTAAATGCTGTCGGGTTTAGAGAAAAGGGTTATGACTGGATAAAATTCCGAGAAATCTCACAACTATCGCGCTCTTCAGTTGAAAACCTCGGTATTGATGCATCCCAAGCCTTGATCACACTACATAATATACAGGCGGCAGAGCAATCCATTCCACAGACATCTAACAAAGCACGAAACAAACGAAGGCCATGGTGGAATGCGGAATGCAAAAAGGCCCGTGAGAATAAAAACAAAGCGTGGTCGAAATTCCGCAGGTATCCTACAGCTGACAACCTAGTTAATTTCATGTGTGCCAAGGCAAACGGCAGGCGTATCCGACGAGAATCTAAACGGCAGAGCTGGCAGTCATGTCTCTCCTCAGTGAACTCCTACACTGATACGCCTAAAGTGTACAATAGAGTAAGAGCTCTACAAGGACACGTGCTCATCTAGTGCCTCTTCTGAGTACTACTGGTGATACTCTGGAACACCAGGCAGACGCCATAGGTCAACACTTCGAGTATTACACAACACACAGCACATTACACAGACTGCTTTAAGCGACACAAGCTTGCTGAGGAACGCAAGCCTATCCGTGATAGGAGGCCATCCGCAGGAGGATACAAAACCGCTTTCACTATAGACGAATTGAAGGCGGCGCTAAGAACATGTGGCAACGCAGCAGCAGGACCAGACAGGATTACATATGGCATGCTGAAGCACTTACACGAACACACGCTTGACGCCATTCTCTTCCTGTACAACAACGTATGGTCCTCTGGCCGTCTACCCAAAGCCTGGAAAGAGGCAGTCATCGTACCCGTCCTTAAACAAGGAAAAGATGCCACAACTGCTGCTAGTTACACGCCTATAGCGTTAACTAGCTGCTTGTGCAAGGTGTTTGAGAAAATGATTAATCGCCGTCTTGTCTATTACCTTGAATATAATGGCCTTCTTGACTCGTTAAGCCAGATTCAGGTCTGGCCGGTCGACAACCGACCAACCAGTAGCATTTGAATCCTATGTTAGGGACGCCTTCATTCACAAACACTGCCTTTCTGTATTTTTTGACATGGAGAAGGCTTACGACACGACATGGCGTTATGGCATTCTCCGTGATCTGCTCTCTCTCGGAGTGTCAGGAAACATGCTCAATGTCATTGAAAGTTACCTCTCTGAACGTACATTCGTCGTACGTGTTGGAAATGCCTTATCAAAGTGGTTTACACAGGAGAACGGTGTCCCCCAAGGCGGTGTTTTTAGTTGCACGCTCTTCATACTTAAAATGAATTCCTTAAGCACTGTACTGCCCAAAACAATCTCTTACTCCGTATATGTGGATGACGTTCAGATCAGCTACAAATGATGCAACCTGGCCACCTGTGAACGTCAAATTCAGTTGGCAGTAAATAAACTCTCAAGCTGAGCAGACGAAAACGGTTTCAAGTTTAACTGTGAGAAAACTGTCTGTTTACTCTTTTCAAAACTACGGGGCATTAGGCCAGCCCCCCAGCATCTCAATGAATGGACAAACCATAGCCACGAAGAAAGACCACAAATTTCTAGGTGTTGTGGTTGATGAAAAGCTCACCTTTGTTACACATATCAAGCAGCTGCGAACGGAATGCCTAAAAGCTTCAAACTTACTCAAGATTCTATCGCATCAGTCTGGGGTACAGATCGTGCTTGTCTGTTGAACCTAATGAGCAGTGTAGTGCTATCACGTATCGATTATGACTCGGTGGTGTACGAATCAGCATCGATATTCGCATTAAAGATGCTTGACCCAGTGCACCACCTTGGGCTTCGTCTAGCGAGCGGTGCTTTCCGAACCAGCCCAGTAACTAGCCTGTACGTTGAGGCAGACCGGTGGTCATTAGAATGACGACGCCAGTTCACAAGCGTTATGTATGCCACCAAGGTGCTTTCCCATGTCGACCATCCATCTCGTGAGCTACTGCAGGACACATCAAATGCCCGCCTGTTTTTTGAGGCGACCGTCAGTTAAACCACCGCATCCTATCAGAGCGGCATCACACCTTGAAAATCTGCACATACCGGTCTCTAATCTCCAACTAAGCTCTCATAAGCACACTGTGGCTCCGTGGGAAATGCGGGCTGTCAACTGCGACATGTCATTCCTAGAGGTAGGAGAGCATAGCCTCGCGGTGGCAATAGATCAGCACTTGATGTACTTGCAGGCAAAATACAGGTGTGCTGAGTACTACACTGATGCTTCTAAGTCATCTGCTGTCGCATGTGCAGCACATGGTCATGAGTTCTCTGAATCAAAAACAATGAACGAACATACCAGCATACTTACAGCAGAATGCTATGGCATTCTTTTAGCTGTAAGGCATATTTTAATGAAGAAAGAACCAGCCGCCATTATATACACAGATTCCCTCAGTGCAGTGACTGCGTTGTCCTCTGCTAAGGTACACAAAAATTCAGTAACTAATACTCTTCTAAAATGCATCATGTCAGCCTACAAATCTATGCTTAAAATTACTCTGTGCTGGATTCTGGGACACTGCAACATAGCTGGCAATGAGGCAGCGAACCAACTTGCGAAGTCGGCTGCACTCCGTCCTTCAGCAGACGTAGATTTTTTCCCGTATGAGGATTTGAGGCCACTCATCATAAACCGAATTCGTGGGCAATGGCAAGAGGAATGGAACGCAGCAAACGAAAACAAATTGCACACTCTGAAGCCAAGAATAGGAAGATATACAACAGAAAAACGTAACAGACACCAAGAGGTTGCACCGTGCAGACTCAGGATCGGTCATACACACGCAACACACTCACATATTCTCAACAATTCTCCAACACCACACTGTGCAAAATGTGGTGATGTGCTGTCCGTTGTTCATGTTTTAATCATGTGTCCATGCATCGAACAAGAAAGACGAAATCACTTCCCAGAGCTGTACAAAAGCCAAATACCACCACACCCACTATTTTTCCTTGGTGACGAGCCCATGTTCTCCCCAAAAGTAGTTTTAAAGTTCCTAGCATGTGTAGGCTTCCTACATTCTATTGCCTACTCTCACTAATCTCAGCCTTCTCTCAATCTTGAGGGAATCACTGAGATTTATTTTTTTTCAGATGTCATGCAGCGCGCACTCCTTGTCCTGACAAGGACTGTTGCCGGGGCCGCGTGACTTTGTAAAGCCCACAAGTTTTGCCCGTTTCATAACTCATCACACATAGTCAATACACTTAACCTTAGGCCCTATACAGCACGCTTTATTCTTCTCACCTTGAGTAGTTTTTTTAATAAAGGAGTCGACCAACAACCCTGTGTTTGGCACTCTTTGGCCTGAGTTGCCTTGCGTCATTAAAATCTAGCATCATCATCATCAAGTCCTAAATAGTATGTCTCATAACCTTCTACTGCATGTCACGACGATAATGATGTAGTGTCTTGAACACTGCATCATTATCGGAATATGAAACTGCGCGACAAAATGACAGAAAGCCGTCAGAGATGCGCTAAGCGCTATGCCACTTCACAGATCTAAATGCACTACACTTACTAGCGCACACGTAATAATGATAATACAGGTTTTCATAGTAGAATCTTCCCCCGGAAACACAAGCACAGCAATGTCGAAACTGCATGTTGACTTGAAGGAGCAGCGATCCGGCCACTCTGTTTGGAAAAGTGGCGTTGCTGTGAGGCTGCGTTGGCTTGAAGTCGCCCGCACACATCACATTTACTGCACACTTTTTTAACACGTGGGTGTCGTCTAAGCAACCAGAACGGTTCACATAGCTGAGCGAGAATAGCATTAAGACCACCACGACGAGGGCGTCGATACATGTCACTCGAATCAAGGTTTCCATAATGCTGATATTGAGGTAGCCGTTCAGGCCACTTGCCGTCTTCCGAAGTTGTCGCGTGGTCGAAGGGAGAGTTAACGCCAAGAGTGTCTCTGTCCTCAACTCCCTCTACACGTTGGACATTGAAGGGCACTCTTCTGCTGCTTTCGAAGAGGCGTCAAACACAACTGGGAGTCTTGTCGTAAGTCTTTTGCGGATTATTTCTTACATTTTATCAGTGGTGATCTTCCCCGCGTAAAAGCTTTCCTTGTGTGGCCTCATAGTTTTGACAAGAGGTTCAATTATTTCTTTCTTCAAGGAAATGGTGACACTGCCATGATCAACCAAGTTGCACCTTGCTGATGTCCTTGAAAGCGCAACTTCATCGCGACCATTTCGGAAATTGATGGCTTCGTTGAACTCTCACATATCGATGTCTTGCTTCGGGAATGTATTTCCTGCAATGCCACTGGTATCGAGCTCCCAAACTCGTTGTGACGGGTAACAGACGTCCTCCTCCTCATAAACATCTGTTCGCAGGACGCATATATGACTACCCGTATTCTCGCCGCCTTGTCCCTTGACTGATGATGGTCCTTGAAGAGTCCATCCCATTCTTATGTTAATGGCGATTAACGCTGTGTTATCGGCGACCCACCACCGTTCACTATGATTGGGCATCAGTTTCCATAACTGGTCAGATCCGATTAGGAGGCCGACCCCCGGTTCACAGGTCACGCTTGGGAAACTAACAGCATCTACCAATGGTTTGCCTTCTTCAACGATGACTTCGCGAAGTTTGTTCGTTTTCGCAGCTTCAATTATGTCACAGGTCACGCTTGGGAAACTAACAGCATCTGCCAATGGTTTGCCTTCTTCAACGATGACTTCGCGAAGTTTGTTCGTTTGCGCAGCTTCAATTATGTCATCGCAGATGAAAGGAACGATGACAGCTTCTATCTGTACTGAAGTGTTGTCATATTGGCTCCGAAGCGTAACGCTGACAACCTTCACGCGTCGAGTAAGTTCTGATCGCCGTCGTCCAAACGTGCTGATGAACACATCCACCTCCCGAATCGGAGTTAGCCTAAACTTCTTGCAAACTTCTCGTAGAAACGTTGTTTGGCTGCCGTTGTCCACAACTCCCCGTACGTAGCAGCAGTCCGTCGGTGTCGTCAGCCAAGCGGGGAAGGTCTGAAGAAGAACATCGGTGGAGAGTCCAGTAGCCGTGCTGTTCGTAGCTACATGCATGGCAGCATTCGAAGTACTTTTGATAGCTATACCGGCACCTTGAGTAGCTCGTGAGGTACACACTGCTGATGCATGCTGACGTTTACATAACTTGTACTGCGGCGGCAATATCGCATTAGATGTCCTTTCGCTGTACACTTGAAGCATCAACCTTGTGTGGAGAGCAAACTGAGTTTCTCTGCAATAATCACGTGAATAGAACATTCTTCGACATTGTGGTCAATTGCGAGGCAGAAGACGCAAGGGATGAAAGGAATGTTTTTCTTGCTATAGAGTACACTGGCCGATAGAGGTCAAGCAATCTTCCGGTAGCTTTGGTGACCATGGATACGAGTCTCTACAAACACTGGCGTCGTGCACTGTTCACTTCTCTCTCAGCACTCCACTTCAATTAGAAGGAACTAAAGCAAACGCTGCATCTCCTGTTCCGAAGACTCAGGAGTGCAGGTGGCAGTCGGAAGTGACCCTGACTCCATGCTCTCTCGCTTATAGTAATCGACTACGATGTCTGCGGGAGTAACTTTCTGCAGTATCTCACTTAGCATGGCAGCGTATGACATAGCGCTAACACCAAGGTTCGCGAGTCTCCTCTGGCTCATTTGTACTTCGTCGTACAACTTTCGCAAGGATGATACGTCGCTCGACGACCTGATGGCTTTAGTGTGCGAAGCTTTTCCATGTGTTACTGTTCGATTAACTTGGCGTTTCCAAAGCGCTGTTTCAAAATGTCAAGTGCGTCGCGGTACGATGAATCGGTGACCTGAATACCGGTAACTGCTTGAGCAGCGGCTCTGTCCAACAGCGAAACAAGATAGTGGAAACAATCCGCTTCGGACAAGCTCGGGTTATCGTGCACGGATTGCCGGAACATATCCCAAAACTGCTGTCATCGAGTTAATCTGCCGTCAAAGCGTAAAAGTTCTAACTTGGGCAATCGTCCACTCAACTCACGTTGAGGTCGAGTCGATTCCCTCTCTGAGGTCGCTGGTGGGTCCCCATCAGTGGTTGCAGGCGGATGCGCCGTCGAAGCCGGTGAGCAGACCTTGAGCTTGTTCATGTGGTGTACGAGCAGGGCCAAAGCACTGCTAGCAGCGTGTTCATATTACATGACGGAATCGTAGTCTTCTGCCACCTGCTCGTCTGTCAGGAAGGTTTCCAGTTCGGCGTTCAGCGCAGGTAACTCCGTCTTGGCCGCCTTTAACCGGCTGTGGAGGACATTAAGGGTCGAGAGCTCGAACTGTTCTGATTGGATGAGTGGTTCACTTCGTTCAGAATCCTCGTACTTTGGGATCGACGAGACGCCCGCTTGTTCTTCGCACGCTCCACGACGGTCTCGTTGCAGAAAGACGTCCCAGTTCGGAAGCGACAGCTCGTAAAATGAAGGCGGGCTTCCCGAGTCTTCGGCACCAAAAATGATGTGGGTGTGGCGAATGTGCGACCTTGCAGACCAGCGAAGTCTCGGCGTTACCAGACAGAGAGCGAGCCCCGTAATGGCTGGTTCACGGTAGCGGCACGGCGGCTCGCCGTTTGCCGTTTGACGTTCTCAGGCCGCCGTGCGCGGGCTGTTTCGTTCGCGCACGTCTGCCGTTCTTTGCCGTTCGGAGAATAGGTCCGAGACCCATTTTCGTGCCGTTTTCCGTTTGCCGGAAAGCGACGTGGCCAATCAGCGACGGAGGAGCTCCATCGGTGAGCCGCGTCGACTGCTTTCGGCTTTCCCGTTGTCTGCGTCTGCTCCGGGACGCTTCGAGCTGCTTGCTTCTTGCGCGGCGGTTCTCACGCTAAAAGTGCGAATGTCGTGCGCGTCGTTGCCCGGCATCGTTCCAGCAGTTAAAAGAGCGTTTTAGTTTGTCTGGCATTGAAAAACGCGCAGCGTTAAACCAAAGAACATGTCAAGAAGCTCGCGCCTGGACAAGTGGCGCCAGCTATCCAAGATTACAAACAACTAGCAAACGCGTAATTTATGCCCTCCGAGATTACGGAAGCGCCCAACGCTATTCGCTAAGCCTACAACATCGATTATTTGAGTATGGATCTCAAAAACGGTGCCGAATCGATTCGAACACAGTGTTGTCGAAGCTTGAGGACATGAGCCTAAAGCGAATAGAAGCAGCAGTTCGCAGCTCACAAGCTATTGAGCGCACGGCGGCCGCTTCATAGATTCGAGGTGATCAACAGCCAGGGGCGTAGCCAGAAATTTTTTTCGGGGGGGGGCACCACCTTGATTTCGGGAGGGGCACCTCCTTGAAATGGTCATTTTTCGCTCTGTATGCCATGGCGAAAAAAATTTCGGGGGGGGGGGGCACGTGCCCGGTGTGCCACCCCCTGCCTACGCCACTGTCAACAGCTGCATTCGGAAGTGCACCATGTTTTTCGGAGGCCTGAATGCCTTGCCGTGCACTTTGAACAGCTCTCTCGCGGGCGGCGGCGGCCGACGGTCTACGGCACCGCGCCGTTACGGCAGGCTTGCCGCCACCGTGAACCAGTCATAACGACCGCTGTGATCAGAAGTATTTTAATGACTTACTCGAACGCTAGCGCGCGCAGGCCCGTGGCCGCGGCACTTGCCTCGTGCAAAAGCGAGCGTCTCGTCTTTTTCTATGCGACGCCGATGCTGCTGCCCCTACCAACGGCTCCCCTACTAGAGAGGAGGAAAGTCCGACGAACGATTGGAACTCCAGGAGACCCGATGCGTCTTGGGTGTGGCGTAAGAATGCAACGCTCCGGAATGCAGTAGCGTTGCGTCGCACGATGGTGTGGCCGGTGGCAACGTTGCTTCGAAGTAGGCAGGCTTGAGACGTTCGAGAGTGATTGTGTCGGGCCGGTCGTTGACGGTGACAACGAATGTAGACGGACGACGCTCCAGAACCCGATACGGCCCGGAGTAGTGCGGCTGCAGAGGCTTCCGCACGGCACAGTTGCGCACAAAAACGTCTGTAGTAGAGGTGAGCTGCAGAGACACGTAAGTAGCTCTCGATTCGTGCGGGCGTGTAGGCACGGGTTGTATCTGCTGGAAGATGTTTTGCAGTTCGGAAACGTAGTCTCCGGCTAGTGGCACAGGTGTTTTGGGTGGGGGATCGAAGAAGTCGCATGGCAGGCGTAGCGAACTGCCGTAGACCAACTCGGCGCATGAGCAGCCGAGGTCGCTTTTGATGGCAGCTCTAATGCCAAGCAAGACGAGTGGTAGTTGGACGACCCACTTCTCTGGTGATCCATGTGCCATGAGGGAGGACTTGAGATGCCTGTGGAAACGCTTGACCAGCCCATTTGTTTGTGGGTGGTAAGAGGTCGTGCGGAGGCGTGTCGTTCCGAGGAGCTTGATCAGTTCGTTGAAGTGCGCCGAATCAAACTGCCGCCCGCGATCAATGACTACAGTAAATGGGCAGCCGAACCTCGCAATTCACGTCGACACGAAGGCTGCTGCAACTGTGGGCGCTGATATGTCGGCGATGGGTGTAGCTTCTGGCCACCGTATATAGCGGTCGATGCCTGTCAGTATGTAGTTGTAGCCCTTGGAAAGTGGGAGCGGGCCGACCAGATCCAAGTGCACGGTGTCAAAACGCGCGTGCGGTGGAAGGAAGGACTTCGCAGGAGGGACGGGATGGCGCTGGATCTTGGAGCGTTGACACGGCAAACAGCAGCGCACCCAATCGCGAACTTGTGCGTCGAGCTGAGGCCAGACGTAGCGACTGGAAATGAGTTTCTGTGTCGGCGAATTCCGGGATGCGACAGGCTGTGTACAGCATCGAACAGGCGTCTGCGGAGCGGTGCCGGGATGAAAGGTCGGGGTGTGCCGGCAGAGGTATCACACACTACCGATGTACCATCTGAAGTCAAAACGACGTCTTCCAGTTTCAGGGACGTTGATGAATTTCGGAGGGCACGCAGCTCGGCCAACGTCGATGACGGAAGGCTCTGCAGTTGGTGTGGAGACTGCATCGACGTGGCCCAGACCATCGGCAGGAATGTTGTCGGTGCCTTTGACGTGACGAAACGTTGTAGTAAGTTCCTGGATGTACGAGAGGTGTCGACTCTCGCGAGGCGAGTAGCAGGACGCCGATCGGTTAATTGCGTGCACAAGGGGCTTATGGTCGGTCAAGACACTAAACTGACGACCTTCTAGGAAGTCCTGAAAGTGTCGGACAGCCAAGTGCACGGCGACTAGCTCGCGGCCGAAAACCCTGTGGCGGCTCTGTGCAGGCTTCAGCTTCTTTGAGAAGAAAGCGAGTGGATGCCATGTGCCGTCTATGAATTGTTGCAAAACGGAGCCAACAGCGTTGTTCGAGGCGTCTGTCATGATAGCAGTCGGTGCATCCGGTTTCAGATGTTTCAGCGGTGTTGCACTGGGGAGGGCAGACTTGACTTTTGTGAACGCGTGGGTGGCCTCTTCAGTCCACTGAAGCGCTTGTTTCCGTTTGGAGCTTAGCAGAGTGTCTAGAGGGGCCACAAGTCGTGCACAATCGGGTATAAACCGTCGATATAAATTGACGAACCCGAGAAATTGGCGAAGCTTTGTCATCGTAGTCGGTCGTGTAAAATCTTCGACGACGCGAATCTTGGACGGCAGTGGTCGAATGCCATTCGCGTCGACTACGGGTCCAAGGAACTCGATTTCCTGCCGACCGAATTCACTTTTGGAGACGTTGACGATTCCTCGGCTGGCAAGGCGGGAGAACAACAACCGCAGGTGTTGTACATGCTCTTCAATGGAAGTACTCGCGACAAGGAGGTCGTCGATGTAGGCAAAGACGAAGGGCAAGCCTCGGGTGACGGAGTCGATGAAACGCTTGAACGATTGACCACCGTTCCGTAGGCCGAAAGGCATGCGGAGGAATTCAGAGAGACCGAAAGGCGGGCTGATGGCGGTCTTCGGAATGTCTTCCTCGGCGACTGGCAACTGATGGTAGGCGCGAACAAGATCGATCTTAGAAAAGATCGTCGCACCGTGCAGCGCTACCGTGAAGTGCTGGATATACGGAAGCGGGTAGCGATCACGAACTCTGATGTTGTTAGCGCCCGGTAATCGCCACATGGACGCCAATCCCCAGTCTTCTTAGGCACCATGTGAAGTGGTGATGCCCAGTTGCTAGAAGAAGGTCGGATGATACCGAGTGCGAGCATGTGCTCGAACTCCGCGCGAGCAACCTTGAGTTTCTCAGGGGACAAACGGCGAGGTCGAAAATAGACCGGAGGACCGGAGAGAAAGAGAGAGATGAAAACATTTACTGAGAAAAGAAAAAAAAGAGACAGAGAGTTTGCGGGCCAAAGCATGACCCCGCTAGATGGTCGGCGTCCCAAGTCCGGGACACCACATGACGAGGCCCCGACTCGCGCCCGTCTCACCAGAGACCGTTAGGACTCCAGCGAGGAGCAGTTGAGAAGGGCAGTCTCCCATGCCTCTCGGGAAGGGGTAGAAGAAGGGGGCAGGTGGGGATTTTTCGTACATGCCCACACCATGTGGAAGATGTCACAAGTCTCCCCACAGTGTGGGCACCGCCCATCCGTCTTCAGGTCGAAGTGCTTTATTATTGCAGGACAGAGTAGAGTTCCTGTCTGCAGGCGCCTTAATGTTCGCTCATCCGCCTTACTCAGCCCCTTTGCAGGAGCCGGGAAAAGGCGGTGAGTGTCGCGATAATACGAAATAATTTCTTTGAACCGCAGCAGCGTTGTATCGGCCTCCGAGTCACAAGAGCAGGGGTGAGGAGCCCGGTGGGTAAGCGCTCGGGCAGCCGCGTCACCGGCCTCATTACCTCGTAAACCCTGATGGTCAGGAGCCCAAATTATGCGTTTCGGAGTTGGATCAGTGGCAGCCCGTCTTAGAATATGGCTGGCTAAGGGGGATATCTCCCCTGCTAAGTAATGTGCACACGCTTTTTTTGGAATCCGTTATTATAGTTTTCGAATTGCGATCGGCGGCAACAAGTGCTATCGCTACTTGCTCAGCCCGCCCTGAATTTTGTGCTCGAAAGGAGAGCCCGTTGACGTGCTTGCCTGGTGAATTACAGCGGCCGTGTAAAATCCCTTAGGCGTCGACCGTGCTACGTCTACATAATAAACACTAGGTCGTGAGCTGTGTTGTCTTTCAAGCGCCCGAGCCCGCGCTTGTCGCCTGTTTTCATGCGTGTGCGTGTCCGTGTTACTGGGGGAGCGGAGAGACCCAGAGCATATGGCGCCGCAGTTCTGAAATACGCTCCGCCTCCTCTGGAGTGCAAGTGTGTTGGATGTGTAAGCGGTTGAGCAAACAGCGCCCGGGGACCGTTTGCATGAGCCGCGTAAAATGATTTGAGGTGGGCCTCCCGCAACTCCTAGTAGGAGTTGAGCACACCCAACGCTCTGAGTTTGGTGTTGTAGGTAGTCACTGGGAGATCCAGAGCTCGTTTTGTAGCCTTGCGGATAATGACGTCGATTCTTTCGTCTTCTTGCTTGTTAGTGCGCAGGTATGGAACGGCGTAGAGGATCCGGCTATTCACGAAGGCATGGGCGAGCCGAAGCGCGTCCCTGCCCCGTAGACCGCCCCGCTTGTTGGAAACACGGTGCATCATGCGCCCTACCTGTTCGCCCATTCTCTTGAGTTTCGCAATAGTAGAGTCTGGTCTGAGTCTGTGATGAATGAACAAGCCCAGGATCCGGATTTCCTCCACCTCTCTGATGGAAACCCCAGACAGAGAGATGTGTATAGCTGAGTTATCTTTTGGATTCGCTCTGACATGCAGAAGCTCTGATTTGGTTGGAGCCCACTGGAGTCCACAATCGTTGGCATACGCCTCGAATATGGATGCGGCCCGCTGAAGGCGTTCCTGCGTTTCCCCAAGGCTCCCCTCAGTGGTCCAAATTGTAATGTCATCGGCACATACTGCGTGCTGAGTGCCTTCTACCCGGGTCAGTTGGCTTGGAAGGGACATCATAGCTATGTTGAACAGAAGCGGTGATAACACCACTCCCTGAGGTGTACCTCGTGTTCCCATCTTGTAAGGGCCATATTCATCGTCCTCGATCCGAAGAAGGGCCTGGCGCTTAGAGAGGAAATGTCTCACACATGCAAAAGTCTTAGGTCCACAATCGGTGGAACTCAAGTCGGCTAGGACGCTACTGTGTTTAACATTGTCGAAAGCCCCCTTCAGATCAAGGGCGACGATGGCTTTTTCATTGTGGTTCATTGTTGTGGGTTTTATGACATCCCTGTGCACCTGGAGGAGGACGTCCTGTGCAGACAAGTGTGTGCAGACAAGCCCTTACGCTCCAGGTATGGAGCGAGGGGATCCCGTACCATCGTCTCCATAAGATTGCCCGCGCATGAGGTTAGTGATATGGGCCTCAGGTTTTCCGTATTCACTGCTCTGCCTGCTTTGGGAATAAAAGTCACAAGTGATGTTTTCCATTCGGGAGGGAGCGGACGTCCGTCCCAGATCTGGTTAATGTATTGTAACAAATGGAGGTACGCTGAGTCAGGGAGGTTTGTCAACAGTTTCACTGTTATGCGGTCCCGTCCTGGAGCCGTACCTCGGCGCATTTTAGCTAAGACAGCTTTAAGATCATGTAACTCAAAATGGGCATTGAGTTGCTGATTAGACTTGCCAGAGTACATGTACGCAGGCCCAGTCGGATCCTCCGTACGACAGAGATATCTATCGCACAGAGTATCCGCAAGCTGTGCCGTCGTGCCTTGGTACCCATGCAGGGCCCGTCGGAGCTGCTTTTGAGTCTCGCCCCTCGTTTGAGAGGGGTCAATGAGGCTACGAAAAAGACGCCATGTCCCCTTCGAGCTCATGTGATGAGCTGCGGCGTCGCAGCGGGCTATCCAACTTGAATCCGAGAGCTGGGCAGCATACGCTGCAGCCTGCTCCGTGAGTTGGGCTATGCGATTGCGTTGTTTGCGATTAGTCTTCTGCTTTTTCCACCGTTTTGTTAAACTTCGGCGCGCCTCCCACAAGTGCAGAAGGTGAGTGTCCACTGCGGGGATCTCTTCTGTGGTTTGTAGTGTAGTAACATGTTTTGTCTGAATGTTGTGTATGTGTTGAACCCATTCCGCGTAGCCGCTAGAAAATAATACGGGAGCGATCGTCTCATTGCGGAATTGCTGACAATCGGTCAGCTAGGCGTGACCCCATTTTAACGCGCTGGCTTTTCCAGGAGTGTAACCTGGAGAAGGCAGTGATCGCTGTCGAGAGAATCGCCCAAGTTCTCCCAGGTAGCGTCCCTAGTATTTTTAAAGGGGCCCCTGCAACACTTTTTCAAGTACCCATGGAATGGATTCACTAAAGGAGCTTATTGCCTCACGAATTCATTGCCGCAAAAATTTTTGGAATCCGTCCAGTACGAGTGGAGTTACAAAGATTTCTCGCACGCTGCAATTGCATTCTCTCTTCCCTCGTCCCGTCGAAAGCGCTGGAAGCTAAGCAGGGAGGGATGGCACGGGGAAAGAAAATACGTCACGCGCGCCTCGTGATCTTGAGCGCTTTTTCTCTTTTTTTTTTCTTCGAATACGCCAATTTTCATTGCGATCGCGCGCGCACGCGTGGACAAGTCGCGGCCTCCCGCGGCGGCCTCTGTAACTACCGAGCGCGCCATGCTCAAATCAGCCAATGGCTGATGCGAGTGATACTCTCGTCGGTGACGACACTGACGAGTGATTTTTGAGAGAAGAGAAAGCAAGTTCTGGCTGACTTTGAGAATTGATTATGAATTCCACGCCGCGTGCTGCGCTATAATATTTGGCTCGCGTGTTCTCGAGAGCCTGGACTACCGATAGGCAGCGTTTTCTGAGCATGCTCAAAAAGTGTTGCAGGGCCCCTTTAACGAGAGACAGGTCCGTACACGGGTCCTGGGTTACCGAATTCTCCACTCGAGTGGGGTACGCCGGATCTGTGAGCAGTGTGAGGCGGAGGGTAGAGATAAGCCCCGCAAGCTTACGCCCTCTGGTCTTCTCGTAGTGATAGCCCCAGTGAAGGCTGGGAACATTGAAGTCCCATACGATCACTACAGGCTCTTTGTCAGCCAATTTGATCGCGTGAAGAAAGATTTCACTGAAAGTTACGCTGCGGCTTCCGCGGGGGACAGGAGATGTTTAGGACCTGTGTGGACGGGTCACAGCGTCTGAGAGGCAGTACCCTGACCATTGTGTATTTTTGTTCCGTACTGAAGTTTAAATCGAAATGAATCGCGGTATATGCCTTATTCACCAGGATGCACGACGACGGCCCCCCTGGAGAGTGCTGTAGTCAGAGAATTTAAAATCCATGCTGGACTCATGCAAAGCAAGCAGTGCTGGCATGTTTCCGAGGGACTGCAAGTAGAGCTTTAAGTGTGACCGTTTTTTCCAGGCTTTAAATTCCCTGCAGTTTCACTGGATAACCTCAAAGTTTTGTAGGTTTTTAGCTGTCCTTTTAGGTCGGCTAGCCATCTTTAAGTATTTATTTTACGGTGCGGGGGAATGGCTCGGGCCTGAAGCTGGTGCGGCTCCAGGCAGGCGCCGCGCCGGCCCACCGGGAGCCGGCCCCAAAAAGCTTTCTTCCACTACCTGACGGGAGGCTGTCTTGCGTTTGAGCTGCGGAGGGTCACACTGAGTGTTCTTAATTTGGGTGCTAATACAGGGTCGCACTGCTTTAAGGACCGACTCAGAGACCTGGGTCACTATTTCAGGAAGGGCTTGCGTTAATGCTGCCATGAACATGTGCTGGAAGGACTCGTGGAATGCCGACATGATTTGATTGGGGAGCGCTGCCACTTTCTCCTACAATTGCTCGGTTTTACGCTCCAGGGGACCGGTGTGTTCACACCGGTGCGGCCGGTGTGTTCGGGAGCGGAAACTGATCCAACTACCGTGCCCGCGCCCTGCCGCGAGACACTAGTGAGGCAGGATGTGACGGATGATCCGTCATCCCCGTCTTCGACATCAGTTTCCTGCACTGGCTCTAATGACCCGGCATGCTTGGCTTCTAATTCCTGAATATTGCGCGTTAGAACTTGGTTCTGGCGCCTGAGCTCCTCTACATGCTGCTGTAGGGCGGTCTCGGTAGGGGAGGAAAAGGGGGAGGATCCGGAGACTGCCCCACCCACACTGCTCACCGGTGGTTGGACGGGTGTCAAGGACGGAAAGTCCTTGACCTTGAATACAGGGGGCCTCGACTGGGTCCCAGACTTTACATTGCCTCAAGGCCCAGGTTGGGGTTTCTTCGGCTCCGGCTTATTCGGCTTGGCGGCAGGTGTTTTCATGGGACCGGTCCTGGGCGCAGGAGCCTGCCCTTCCGCCGTCTTCGGCTTGGATCTGCGGGGGGTACCCCTACTTCATCGGCTTCCGGAACCGGCCAGAGCAACCGGGAGCGCCAGTCTGGTGGCCGCCGCCGCAGGGGAGGCAGCTCGGAATGCATTGGTGTTCCGCTGGGCTGTCAGTAGTAGCAGCAGGTACCTGGACCCCGCAGCTTGTGAAGCGCCCAGGCTGTGGTCGTGGGCAAGCATCTGTTCGATGGCCCACTGTGTCACAGAGGGGGGCATACAGGCACTGTCTTCTTATACAGGCGAACAGGGGCCGCTCGCAGCTGTATAACACTGTCCGTGGCACCTTGGTTCCCGCGAAGGTGATCACAGCAACGGGAGTGAAGTCTTGGATATTCGGAAGCGGGTAGCGATCAGGAACTGTGATGTTGGTGAGCGCCCGGTAATCGCCAGATGGACGCCAATCCCCAGCCTTCTTAGGCACCATGTGAAGCGGTGACGCCCAGTTGCTAGAAGAAGGTCGGATGATACCGAGTGCGAGCATGTGCTCGAACTCCGCGCGAGAAACCTTGAGTTTCTCAGGGGACAAACGCCGAGGTCGAAAATAGACCGGACGGCCGGAGGTGACGATGTGGTGACAAACGTCGTGTTTGACCGGTCGATTCCAGTCCGGCTGGCGCGTCAGAGTAGAAAACTCACGGAGGAGCTCGGCGAACGGTTCTTCCAGCATAGAAGATATCGGTGCGATTGGCGATGTGGTTGTCGCAGGGGTGCCGGTAACAGTCAGGTGAATGACAGAGTCGATAAGACGACGCTGTTTTTACGTCGACAAGGAGCCCATAGCGGTGCAGAAAGTCAGCTCCGATGAGGGCCCGTCGGGCGTCTGCTACCAGGAAAATCCAGCGAAACGCTCGTCGGAGGACAAGATTGAGCATGAGGAGCGCGTTGCGAAAACAGGAATCTTGGTAACGTTGACAGCTTGCAGAAACGACACAGGTGTCGTTTTTCGGTTGGTGCGTTTAGCAGGAATAATGCTTACGTCTGCTCCTGTGTCGACTAGGAAACGTTGTCGTGTGTCTCTGTCCGTGACGTAGAAAAGGCGACTTGTGTGCTGGGCCGGACCGCTTGTCGCCGTCAGAGGTCGGCCGTCCTGTTTCCCTGCCACGTGCACGGACGCCGGCAGTGACGAGCGTCGGCTCCAAAACGGCGATGGTAGTAGCAGACGCCCGGCGTTGGCGACGCGTCACGGCTGGTGGGTATGCGTCTCCCCTTGCTGGAACTTCGGTGGCGTGAACGGTGAGATGACGAGCGGCGATGTCCTGCTGCAGAGACGATGCGTTCGAGACGCTCACACAGGGCGTCGAGCGGCGATTGTGCTGTTGAAGACGGGAGAGTTCGCAGCGTGGTTGCACTGTCACTAGTAGACGCTGTCATGGCTGCGATGGTTGGCGTGGCTACTTCCATCACTTTGTCGGCCAAAGCGGCAAGTCCGGTGAGGTCCATGGTAGAAGCTGTCGCCAGAACCATCTGCACGTTAGCCGGTAGTCATTGTAAAAACAACTCGCGTAACAGCGCGTCATCGATGGATCTCGCGTTGTCTCCGAGCAGCTGCTTCATTCGGCGAAGAAGTTGACTGGGGCGTCGGTCGCCGAGTTCTTCAGCAAACAGAAGCTGCTGGATGCGAGAGCGCTGTGAAACTGCCGTGCGCTGTAGCAGGGTCGTCTTGAGATCGTCGTAGGCATTCGCAGACAGCGGGGTGCTCAACAGATCCGCTACTTCGTCAATGGCGGTGGGCGAGAGTGCCGCGACACCGTAGTGGCACTTCGTAGCTTGGGAGCGGATACCAGCAGCTTGAAATTGTGAATCCGCCTGAAGAAACCACGCCGATGGATGCTGGTGCCAGTACTGTGGAAGGCGGACAGCGAAGGCTGAGCAGCAGGGCTCACCGCGCTGCTCGGGAAGGTTCTGGTCTCGAGAACTCGTGCTGTCGGTCTGTTCCATGGTCGCCTCTGCCACGGAAACGTCCCAGGCAGCACAGCACATTGGCCCAATATTGTTTATACGCTGGCAAACGATGGTCCAATGAAGGGCCAGTCAATCCATTACAAAACCAATGTTGGCGGAGCCAGCCTATAAGGATGCCAAGAATGGTCCATTGTAGCCAGTCAAAATACAATATTTGTACTACCATTGTACAAGGATGGCAACAAAGGGCCGTCATAGCCAGCCAAAATACAATATTGGTTGTGCCATCATACAAGGACGGCAAGAAAGGGCCGTGGTAGCCAGCCAACATGCAATATTGGCACCGCCATTGTATAAGTACGGAAACAAAGGCCCATCATTTCCAGCATACATAACACATTGGCACAGCCATCCTGCAAGGACGGCAACAATCGAATACCGTTGCCAGCCAACGTAAAATATTGGCAGAGTCATTTCATAAAGATGGCAAAAACAGTCTATGGTCGTCAGTCAGCAAACAATACTGGCGCTTCGATTACTGCGTTGGCATTCCATTAATGAGTTGGCATTAGTGAGTTGTATTACTGAGTTGACATTCGGTATGGCTCAAAATGCAGGCTCAATAGTTGAACAAAATTTGTTTTACAGATGTTCAGCAATGTAAAATTAAATACGCACCAAGTGCTCAACTCAGTTTTCGAGCTGTTGGAAAGGTTTTTAAGAAAAAGGAAACGCAAAAAAGAACAAAATTGAACTTTGCAATGCTTGTTAAAAAATAACGTTAATTGTGCGATACAGCCAGCATATACACCGCAATTGTAAAAACAACAAAAAACCTTAAACATTGTGTTTATATTGATTGACGCAGTATATAAATAATAATAATAATAATAATAATAATAATAATTTCGGGTTTTACGTCCCAAAACCACGATATGATTATGAGAGACGCCACTGTATATAGATAGTGTTGATGAGTTAATAGAACAGAAGATAATTCTATTTTGTTTCGCAATGGGCGTTTTGCATTGGCTCGACTTTTGTGTGTGCACTCGGAAATTGTTCTGACGGCTTTATTAGCGGCGAGCAATCAAAACAGTTCATGTTACTTCAGCCAGACCACGTATTTTTGTGTTTAATACACGACTGGTTAGATTGCAGTATCGTAGCTTTTTTGTGTGCGCGCTACAGCGATGCGCTGTCCAAGACTGCGGTATCGCTCGCGGAATTTTTAAATGAGGGATCAGTTACGTTTGCACTCTCAGCGCTTCACACAAGACGTGTTCACTTCAAATAAATGTTCTCGGTGTTCGGGAGGCCGGAGAAGCAGTGCTGCGCCATGTTTTGCTCAGGAATTTTTCGTCCTCTCCTCCCGGCAGTGGGGTAGCATGGTGGCGGCTGGTCATAAAACACTTGTCACTTGACGGCTGCTCCGCCCACGACGGTTCGACAGCGGTTCCGAGCTTTCACTGCCTTTGAAAACGAGGATCGGGGTGTGTGTGTGGGGGGGGGGGGGGGCAGGGTGTTTGGCGGGAGACGACGGGACCGAAGATGCGTACGCGTTTCGGCCTCTTCTGGCCGGCGGCTATCCTTTGTTAGTCGGTGGCGGACACTTCCCCTCGTTTGGGCTCCCGGCATCGGCGGCCGCGCGCCCTTCGGCATTCAGTTGGGAGTCATCGGGAAAAAACGGACTCGGATGCCGAGACGATGACATTCTACGGCGCCGCTACAGTGAGAAAGCAGCTGCCGTGTGCATCTTCGGACTTGATTGTTTTGACTTTTGACAAGCCATCCGCAAGATGAGAGCCGATGTGTTTTGAAAACTCGCAAACTTTCCGCTGGATATATGTGTTCGGATCGCGTTCAGTAAGTCCTTTCTTTCCTTTATTGCAAGTTACTTTCCGTGTTTTTCGTATGGGAAATGTGTGCTCAGTATTTTCTCTAGATCTTTTACTTTGTGTATATCCATGTGCTGAGCTTTGTTGTGTGCGTTCAAATTTGTTAGTTAAGTCCTCACCTTTAGCGAAATTGTCAGCGTTTGCGTGTGTTATTTGGTTCCTTTATCGTGTTGTTGTGCGCCAGCTAAGCATCCGTTTTTCATTTTTCCTTCACCGCTCGCATCGCGCAAAGGATTTCTGGATTTATAACACTGATGTTTTCAATAGTTTCTAAGCTTATCGCCTTCTTTCAAGCTCTAGCATAGTCACCGTTTAATAAATAAATAGGCCATGTACTTACTGGTAGTTCAAGGCGGATATGAATCACAGTTGTGTCGAATGCCTGTCCAAGCTTAGATGTTCATGCATTCATTTTATACCACAATTCGTTTTTTCACTCAATTCCTTTTGAGCCCCGATGTACTTACAGCTCAAATAAGCCCTAACAGAGATGATTTTTGGCTGTGTGTTTGTGAGTGGTGCCCTTTTGTGATTAGTAATATAAGATCGTTATTCAAAAATAATTAGTGTGGGTTCTATACAGCTATTATCTACAAGCAAGCTATCAGTAGAACAAAGCGCGAAATGCAAAATTCTTTTCAAAACTTGCAGTATCTTTACCATATGTACACTGTATACATTCAGAATAAACTTCTGTTTGCTCTCAGGATTTCTAGGTGATTATTCCTGCTGCCTACCTAAATGGAAAAGCGTGGACAACACGAATTCATGTACACGCACACAAATCTACTTCATGTTAAACTACACATTCAGTGGAAAACGCCAGAAAGATATTGGCGTAGCCAACGAAAAGGCTGGCAAGAACCGGTGTTAAACGCTGGAAAAGAAAGAATGACGGCGCAGCCAACGAAAAAGGCTGGCAAGAAATATTGGAGCTGCCAATATTTACACAATGTTGGCGATACGCACGACGGACAATGTGGGCTTAAGCCATCTTTACCATTATTGGCGATATGTTGGACGTACAATATTGGCTGCAGCCATCTTTGCAAACATTGGGCATTCATTGGCTTCCAATATTGGACCAATGTACATTTAGGTGTAGCAAAACCCCAAAATCCAATGTGGGGCCAATATTTGTGCCAATGTTTGCCAACCTTGGGCCGAGATTGGTCCAATGCCGGTGTGCTGCCTGGGGTATGGCCACAATCACGTCCGGGTCACCAAACTGTGGCGAATGTGCGACCTTGCAGACCGGCGAAGTCTCGGCCTTACCAGACAGAGAGCGAGCCCCGTGACGACCGCTGTGATCAGAAGTATTTTAATGACTAACTCGAACGCTAGCGCGCGCGCAGGCCTGTGGCCGCGGCACCTGCCTCGTGCAAGAGCGAGCGTCTCGTCTTCTTCTATGCGACGCCGATGCTGCTGCCGCTACATGGGAAATCTCTTCTGCAGCCTTTATTGGCGCACTGCGCGATCCCGTCCCAACATCGCGTACGAAGAACAGTCCCAACACGTCAAGCCTCGACTCCGCTACCCCTCTTCCTCGTCCTTCAGTCCACGCCGCGCGGAATTTCTAACAACATGTCATGATTTCCTCATTACAACTTGTCATTTACGTTCGTCATGCAGTCACGTCACGCAATACTAAATTTGGTGTACATCAAGCAAGCGAAACGGCCGTCAGCGTACCATGAAAGTGTCATGTAAATCGTTTTGTACATGACATGCACGTCACGATTTTCACATCACCATCGGTCATTATGTTGGTCATGCCAAAATGTCTCATTACACCAATTTTTGGATATATCAAGTTAAGGAAACGGCCGCAGGGGCACCACGGCCATGGCGTGTAAACCATGTGGTTCATGACAAGTTAGTCATGATTTTCATGATATGACCAGTCATTGATGTTCGTCATACAGTCATATTATGCGATACCAAGTTTGGTATAAATCCCATTAATGATACGACCAGGAGAACACAATGTCTTAGATAGATAGATAGATAGATAGATAGATAGATAGATAGATAGATAGATAGATAGATACGCTCAATGTCGCTGAATTTCGCTAAGAAATGATTCACATTTAATAGTGTCACCGTTGTTACTTCACTGAGTTTGAACAGCGCTCTCTTTTCGCAAACGGGGCCTCGGCAGCGAGCGAAGTGACCTTCGTGCACCCCTAACTGCAACGCAATCACTCCGATGAAAGCCGAAGACGTACAAGCCTCCCCTCACCGCAAGATAAGCGCTTGCGCGCGCACAAGCGACCATACACCGTAGGGAAAAGTACACGTTTATAGGAGCGGGGCGCCCTAGTGCGCCCTTCGCGCCATCTTGCCATCTCGCTGGTATTGCTGCGAACACGCTGACATTCCCCTCAAGATCGGCGTACCGCCAGCGGTAAATGGTGTGCGTAAATAGCTCCCCGTTACTACGTCAAATGGCGATGCGCTTTCGTGGCTCAGCGGTTAGCACCGCGCGCTGCGGAGCGAGAGGTCGCCCGTATGATTCCGCGCATCGGAAGACATTTTTCTGCATTATTTTTCTTCGTGGCTTTCATATATATATATATATATATATATATATATATATATAAATATATATATATACATATATATATATATATATATATATATATATATATATATATATATATATATATATATATATATATATATATATATATATATATATATACACACAGCGTGTTTTTTTAAGCGATACAGATTTTTCCTTAAAAGACTATAATAGTTGGGCTCTCGTCGCCTTCGCAGCCAATTTCTAGGCCGAGGCGGAAAGATTTTACCACTAATTAGATCACTCAGAAATTGCTAATTAACAAAGATTATTTGAATATTTTTTTAATTATCAATTTTTGGGCAATTGTTTATATGGGGAAGTTGTTCTACGTCACAGTTTATGGCAAGCCCAATTTTTAAAAAGTGAAAATATCGCGTGTAGTTTGAGAGATCCATCGTCGAATTTCCAGACCGCGGTGCGGTAGATACCGAAACTGCGCGCCCGGTGCGTCGAAACTGACGCACCGGGCGCGCCACGAGCTGCGTCAAGCCGGAATTCGACGATGGATCTCTCAAACTACACGCGATATTTTCGATTTTTAAAAATTGGGCTCGCCATAACCTGTGACGTAGAACAACTTCGCCATATAAACAATTGCCCTAAAATTGATAATTAAAAAGTTAATTAAATATTTTTGTTAATTAGCCATTTCTCGGTGATCTAATTAGTGGTAAAATCTTTCCGCCTCGGACTAGAAATGAGCTGCGAATACGACAAGTGCCTAACTATTATACTTTTTTAAAGGAAAAATCTGTATTGCTTAAAAAAAACTACAGACCTGCGCGGAACTCGCAGCACAGCCACAGCGAAAGCTGGGAGAGCGGCCTTTTTAGAGCATTTTTTTAAACATTCTTGGGGCAACTACAACAACCTTACTTGCATAATACCCACTGCGATATAAATCATCATAATTCTGTGTAGTGGGGAAGCGTCTACTATGCCATTATTCGTCATTCTTCAGAAAAGCGCGGTACCCGCTACACTCTTCTAACGCATTATGTGCACTTTGTTGATGCTGTGGCTGAAGGCGATGAAGAATTATGCCTCAGGCTTTTGTAATGGGTTAGAGCATTGAACGACCCACTCGTTACGCAATTCGCATTGTGTGACGCCCGGTTTTTTAATTTACTGCTCTAAAATGCTTTACAACACACGTTAAAGCGATTCCTTGCCCGATATGAAGCCTGCGTAGGGTCAGTTTGCACCGCAGTTTCAAGCAGTGGCGTAGCTCAGTGGTAGAGTGCTGGGTTGCCACGCAGGAGACCCGGGTTCGAATCCCATTCGGTCATAGGTGTTTTTTTATTTATTTAGTGTTTTTCTTATTTCGTGCGATATTGGTTACGACACCGGCGGCGGCGGCGGCGGCGGACAACTACGGCGCAGAAACGACCCTTGTTGTGATCTCATAACAGCTTTCGCTGTAAAAAACACCCTGTATATCCTCTTCAGACCCCCGCGTGCATTAGAATGCACATTTGTTCCTTTCCGATTTTGGAGATTTATGCCAATATTAAAGCCAACATTCTTGGTGCAATCGCATTCTCGATCATGTGGTGTCATCTGGTCAGCATTACAGGAAGCACACTACAGTGCAAGCCATGTTTTCCCGCTTTGAAACATGGTGGAATTCTCGTCTTCGACGTTCTACCGACAGCGTCCAACAAAGTCCCAAATTACTCAATAATTATGCAGTCATATTTTTTAATTGTTGTTTCTATCTACTTAGGAAGGGTTTAGGAACAATTTCCCCGCGTCATGTAACCTTACAGGTGAGTACTTTTGTTATCACGAGTTGTTTTCTTCAAAAGTGCAGTATAATGCACACTCGGTCTCACTATGTGCTTTGGCGTGCGTACTCATGCCAGTCGCATGCGGTTGGTATTGAAGTTTTTTGGCATTTAGTTTTCAACGTTTGTTTCATCTAGGAAGCTTTGATGAAAAGGCGGGACGTGTTCTCGAGACAGTAATCAGCAATGACCCCTCACACCTCCAATTGTCTGACGATGAGGCTGTCCTTCGCCCATTACCTAGTGTCGAAAAACAGGTGTCGTGCGGAATTTGAACTTGAACCACCCCAAAAGCTCCTGAAAGCCAAGGTGCCTCCTCAGCCAAGAACTGTGTGAGCAAGCCACATTCCAGAGCTTGTAAATCAGGCATCTTCCTCGAGATGCTGAAACTCAGGATGTTCTCAGCGAACAAAGTTCCGGCGTAGCATCTTCCTAGGCATCACATCTATGCGAAACTGCTACAAACAGTTTCACAACAAACAAGAAAGCTTTTTTACGAGCAAATGTAAAATTTTGTTATGGCCGAGTGTTATTAGTTTCCTGCACATTAAGACCCAGTGTGCATTATAATGCACACACTGGTGTACAAAACCTGTTTGCCGTACAGGCACAAATTTTTTCTCGTGTAATATAGTATGTGTGTGCATTCCAAAAAATGAGTTTTGATTTCACCTGTGTGGCCACAAATTTACTCGGGTCTGAGGAGGATATATATGCCACGGTATGCGGGTATGCGCCACAGGTTATTGACAGTTTTCATCTGCCCTGGAACGGCGAGAACAGATATGGCTAATATAAATCCGAGAGCATTAAGAAAAACTGATATTGGCAGCGTTGACCCGACGAATGCAAGTATTAACTATCAGGGGTCGCAGGATGAATCGAACCCAACAATTCTGCAATCAATTAAGCACTATTCTGCAGAGCCACGCCAGGTCTGGAAACTGCTTTGAGAAAGCACCCTACGCAGGCGCAATCTTTGTGGAACGTCAATTGCGATTGCAGTGCTGACTATCTAATTTTAGAAACATTACAGTACAGTAGTAGTAGTAGTAGTACAGTTTATTTCATGAGCAATACAGATCATGAGGAGTGAGAGAAAAAGCTGTAGGCCTATGTAGGGGCCTACAGAATATGTAGGCCTATGATACAAGCGTCCCGTCGGGTCAACGTCCATTGTAGTTACGCGCCATCCACTGAAGTTAGTCTACGCAGTACTATTCAGGGCTGCCATGCTCGCAAGCACATGTCCTACATATATATCATGGTCAACGCTTCTGGTGTTTGTAATAACCTTGCCGCTGTTGGCATTGTTACGCAGCTGTAAACAATTGGTTGTATAAACCATATGCGACTGTTCAACATATGTCTGTGCGTACAACATTTCTAGATATCTTTAGCGTCATTTTCTAACGTTTCGCTTCATACAAAAATAAACCAGACTCATCTTCCCTCCGTATGCTTCGCATAACATTCATTCGGATGGTACGTGGGATCTGCCGAGCTTTTTAAATGCGAAGCATTTCTTTGCGTACTGTCAGCACTTTTGCATTCCTATCTATCTATCTATCTATCTATCTATCTATCTATCTATCTATCTATCTATCTATCTATCTATCTATCTATCTATCTATCTATCTATCTATCTATCTATCTATCTATCTATCTATCTATCTATCTATCTATCTATCTATCTAGCTAGCCGCCTACGTCTGGGTGCTCTCGTTCGTAATCTTGTCCGGACCGGGTGCCGATCGGCCATTTAAGTTGTGTAGGGCCCGTCTGACTTCTTAAACTCCAAACTCCGCGTCCAACTCCGGATTGTCGACGCCCTCATAATCCTTGAGGGGAGGATCATCTGCAGGGCTGGAAGCCACCTGTGTTTGAAAATTTATATCTACCCAGGAACAGCGAGGACAGAAATTACTAATTTAAATGTGAGATCGTTAAGAAAATCTAACGTCGGCAGCGTTGACCCGACGAATGAAAGTAATAGATATCAGGGTCCCAGCAGGAATATAAAACCGACTGGTGGGCTAGTTGGTACTGCATTTCTTATGTTTCATCGCAAGGAGACACGAACACGAGAGAGAAGGCACGAGGACACGTCGCTACTAACAACTGACGTTTATTGCACACGATAACACTATAAATACCGATGTACAAGAAAGAGGGAAAGGGTGTCAGCATCACCTTCGCACCAACACATTGCTTAACGGCCACAGCGCCACCGCTACCGCGACATGAATGCTATCTCTTTTTGAGACAACGAAACAGATGGGCAGCTTACACAACCTTTGCTTTTGTTAATTTCGAAAGCCTCTACAATCTCCCTGGTCATCTGGTCTGAACTTCTCGCAATCACTTTAGTTTCGTTAAAAATGGGCTTACAGCCACAGCGCATGTAGTGTGCGGCCAGATGACCACTCGTCGCCAGTTTGGTTACATTGTAAGAATGTTCTCTTAAGCGGTCATTCAGGCATCTGCCCGTTTTCCC
>JALIZH010019810.1:0-101471 GCA_030522465.1 Rhipicephalus appendiculatus | reverse complement strand
ATTCGCACTGCAGTCTCTCGAATTTTGAGCAAACCTTCCAAAGAACAAGTCATCTTCCTCTTGTTCTTCAAGCGCTTTAATGATGATGATTTATCATCATCAGCAAAAAAAACTAGTGAGCTTGGCGTAACGCTGGCAAAACCGCGTATAAAAGTACAAAAGAAAGAGGAAGCAATCGCGCAATAAAAAGAGAGAGAGAGAGGAAAAATAGGAAGAAAAATATAAAGAGCAAGAAAAAAAAGAAATAGATAAACATGAAGGAAGAAATAACTAGAAATAAAGATAGAAAAAAGACAGAAAAAAACGGGAAACAAGAAAAAGAAACGAAGAAAGGTGGAAAGAAAGATAAACAAAGAAGGGTGCCCAGCGACGCACTTCCTTCAGACTTAGCACTCCTAGCGGGAAGATGCCTTAAATTTTATTTTTAACCAACGTTCGCATTTGAATATAAAGATGGATGTTATAAATGTGTAGTAATAAAAAGTAACCGGCCGCCTTTCGGTGAGGCTAATTAGATCGCAAGTTAAAGCCTGAGCTTTGCGAGCACCAATTAATAATTTGAATCACTCTTCATTCTCTTTAATGTACGTTAAGCCAATTTAAAAACACACTCAATTCACTTCACATAGTTGTCCTAATGATTTAGCGCCCTTTAACTTATAATAACGTCACGAGAAGATTAGTGCCATTCGTCATAACAATGCCCTCGGGACGCCGACTTTTTCAACAGATGACCCATAAGAGCCTTTGATCTTCATTACATTAATATACACACCACTAACTAAACCAGCGTGATGAACGGAGTTTTGTAACTGACAGTAACTTTCTTGCATTGCAGTTATGCTTGTCTCCTGGCGCGCCCTTAATTTTGCTCCGGTATTTTAATGGAGTTTTGCGCTTAGAATTAGAATCGTTTAAGATATCTGCCTTCAGGCAAGCAGTTCTACATATGCAGTGCAGTCGTTCTTTTTTTTTTTGCCTACACGTAACGCTACAGTTTTTTTTTTTCATTTTTATTCAAAGTACCTGCAGTGCCCGAAGGCATTATTGCAGGGGGGGGAATACACAGGGTAACATATGCTTACATAAAAAGGACAACTATGAAAACAAGATTAACAGAACAAACAGAAAAGGTGTAGCTATGAGTGTAACAGTATGTCTCTGAACGATGTTTCAGTGCGACAGTCAACAATCTCATGTGGAAGCTGATTCCACTGGGAGATTGTGCGTGGAAAAAACGAGTGTAGGTAGACGTTTGTTCTGCAAAAACTTTCTCTTATTTTTAGAGAGTGGACAGTTCGGTGAGATAAGAAATGGGAGGTAAAATGTGAGGTTCTTTATCTATTTTAAACATGCCGTGAAAAATTTTGAAAAGCATTTCTAATCTAATGTTTTTCTACGTGTACTTAGTAATTCCCACCCCCAACCTATCCTTTAGTGCAGTAACACTAAAAATGAAGTCATAGTTGCCACTGACAAACGGGCTATGCGGTTTTGTACCAGCTCGAGCATATTACATAGGGTTTTACTTTGCGGGTCCCAAGCCGCGCAGGCATACTCTAATATAGGTCTGACGTTCGCAAAATAAAGTAAAATCCGCCAGGGTTCAAGGACTCCTGGCCGTCACCTAGGCGGGGCTATTGGCCCGCCCCACCAACTCGCCGGACTCACAATAAAGTTCTTTCCTTCTCCTCCTCCTCTGATTTTGGGAGGAGCTGAGCGGAAGTTTCGTTTAACAAAATTTAACATTCTACAGGATCTCGCTGTAACATACTCAACGTGCTTAGTCCAAGTGAGATGTGATGAAAAATGAACATCAAGGTATTTATAAACAGCTACTCGCGCTATCTGCACGGTGTCTAATGTGTAATCAAACAGGTATGGATCATGTTTACGAGTGAAGAAGAAGCATTGACACTTACTAGGGTTCAGAGACATATTCCACCTAACACACCAGTACATGATATTATCTAAATTGCGTTGCAAGTACTCATGGGCAGAAACAGATCTAATGCAATGGCAGATCACACAGTCACCGCATACAGACGCACCTTGCACGAAACATCCTGAGCAATATCATTGATGTACACTAGAAGCAGCAGAGGCCCCAAAACAGATCCCTGAGGGATTAGCGAAGTAATAGTCAACATATTCAGATTGGGAGCCATTAATTACGACACGTTGCATGCGATCTTGTAGATAACACTTAATCCATTCAACCAATGAAGGAGTAATACCGAGCGATGAAAGTTTATGTAACAGCAAAACATGGGGGGACAGTATTCAAATGCTTTCCTAAAATCTAGGAACACACAGTCAGTTTGAACACCCAGGTAAAATGAATGAAAAAGATCATGGCTAAATTCTACGAGTTGGGTTGAACAAGAAAGACCAGATCTAAAGCCATGCTGAAATTCGGTAAAAAAGTTATTTACTACATGTTTTCTTACGGCGCTGTAAACTATGTGCTCCATAGTTTTACTACATACGCTCGTTAGAGAAATTGGCCTATAGTTGGAGACAATGTTTTTCGGGCCACTTTTATGGATCAGAACCACGTTCGCAACTTTCCATTCCCTGGGTAAGCAAGAAGTATGCAATGATTTCTGAAAGATTATAACAAGGTGACGATGATGATGACAGGCCACCACGACCTGTTACCGCGTCCTTAGATAAAAGGTCATGGGGACAATCTTTTAGTGATAACCGAGATACTTAGTGCTAATCACGCGAACAATTTTATCAATTGGAACACACCTTTCCGAGCAATCGGAACTTCGAGCCCAGTGAGTACACTCACATTCTAAACCCGGACAAGTGGTTCAGATCTGTAGATACAATAGGGACAACCTGGTCCTCCATCTCCGGTACCGGAAATCTGGCGCCGGAAGTTATGGGTGGAGCCACACTGCCCCGCAACATGGACCCCGAACAACACTTCGGTCTTAGGCAAGCGCGTACTGCTGCCCTTCAGGCGCGTCACTGCGATCGCCCCGGCGTATTCTATGTAGACGTCTCGGGCCCTTCTACCTCGGGCCACTACGGCCGCTGTGATCACAGCGGCCGTGTAGTGATCACAGTGAGCCACCACGTCGATGGCCTCACCTTTAGAGCAGACAGTGCAACTCATGCAGATGATGTTTCCGTCGCTTTGGCCGCCTCCCACCACACCACTCACTATCTTGATAGACTCGCGCTCAGCCTGTTCCCGATACATCCAAGGTTCCATCACCCCATTGGCAGCTCGTCTCCTTCAAGCCGCCTCCTGACACTTTATCCCTCACTCCGTAAGAATAGCGTGGACTCTAGGCAACACAGGTCTTCCCGGCGATGAAGCGGCGAAAGCCACTGCCTGCGCTCCTCTCCTCCGAGCCGCTGCCCTTCCATGTTCTGAGTCGCATCCTGGAAACTCGATTCTCAAACGCTACCGTGATATTCTGGATTATTATCGCACTTCATGCCGACTTTACCCTGGCAATGATGAAGGGAACAAATAATGAGAGCATAATCTGAAGAACTGTACAAATCTGGCCCAACATAACAGCCACGACCGCGATAAAAACAATAATAAAACACTGTAAATTCAAGGAACACGCAGTGACCCATAAAACAGACATATATTGTAGAAATGGCGAATAAGTGATGCTAAGTGACATCAGAGTGTAGTTGCTCGCGGAACGCACTGTGTTCATTGTGGCAACCAGCCCACGTAAGAACCCTTGCACTGTGTTTGTCACGGTCAATATAGCATCAGGAAAAATCAGTACACGGAGAGATTGCTTGTGGTATACCAGGTAAGTTGCATGCGCCTGTGCTGCTAAAATACGCCTCTACGAATGAAAATTGACCTTATATACAGCATTAATTATAGAACTGGAGATAAGTAAATTTTACAACCGAGCTGTTCTGGTCGAGGTTTGCAACGTGTCGTAGATAGAAAATTATTAACATCATGAACGGGTACGCACCGCCCTATCACCGCCCAAGCGCTCGGTACTGATGGTTAATGAGAGAAGCTGAAACGTGCGGCCCCTAATCGGTGTTTGCCGCCCATGTGTTCCCTTAATTTTTAATAATACTGATAATAATAATACTAGTAATAATATCTGGGGTGTTTTACGTCCCAAAACCACGATATGATCATGAGAGACGCCGTAATGGAGGGCTCCGGAAATTTTGACCGCCTGGTGTTCGTTAACGTGCACTGACATCGCACAGTACACGGGCCTCTACCATTTCGCCTCCACCGAAATGTGGCAGCCGCGGCCGGGATCGAAGCCTGCGACCTTCAGGTCAGCAGCCGAGCACCTTAGCCACTGATCCCTAAATTTTTAGTGAAGCAGTGTGAAGAGGAGTGGGATTCGTCCAAGACCTGTGGTACACGCGTGCGCCGATTTTTACGGCGTTTTATGCAATAACGCTGATAGGCGTGAGAACGCGTTCAGAAAGAAAGAAAGAGAAATAAAGACATAAAAAGAGCGACATTTCTGGCGAGGGGAAATTTGGAACCCGCGTGCACACGATCCGAAGGTGAGTGTCGTAACCACTAGGCTATCCACTAGGCGTAAGCACTTAGCATGCTAGCAGAGTGTAGCATAGTCTTGTATAGCGTAGTGCAGGAAGGGGTTTGGGATAGAGAAGTTGCGCTGAGGAGGACAGGTGTGAGGATGAGGAAGATAGAAAGATGGAGCGGAACGAGTACTAAAAGATATCGAAAGAAAGTGAAACAGATAAATAGAAAGAAAGAAATTGTAAAAATAGTGAGAAGGATAGAAGGAGAGATAACGACTTCAGAGAGAGAGAGAAAGACATATAGGGAAAGAGAGAGAACAAAAGCGAGAGAGAAGGGGACAAACAGAAACATATAAAGAGACAGTGAAAGAAGTACACTCATAGAGAGACACAAATACAAAGATTCTCAAAAAGATACAAAGAGAAGAAGCATAGCCATCTTTAGTATAGTATAGCAAGGCCTGGGAAAGAGAAAAGTGACAGGATCAAAGCTAGCCATGCCAGGGCCAGCTGGCATGGCTAGCTCTGCTAGCTCTACTAGCTCTGCCCACTAGCTCTGCTGTGACCATGCCTTGCTCGACGAAGTGCAAGATGCGCTGAATTTTTTAAATTACGAGACAGGCGCTAGGCTCAAATGGCAGAATGAAAGTTATCAAATGGGAGAATGAAAGTTAGCTCATGGCAGATTTCCGAAAAAATGGCTGCAAGTAATTTTTATGGAGTTGTGAAATCGGATTCTTAAACCAAAACTGAAAAAAAGAAGATCGTAATTGGGGGGCTATAGAGGTGCCATTTGGGGACAGCTTCGATAACAGCGAAAAAAAAAGCCTACTTGCCCGCTCCATGTCGGGCCGATGTATATCACCTATCCGATGGGCTTCAAGGAAAGGTCACTCCAGGCTGTCTTCTTTCGGGTTTCTGTATCTTCAAATTTAACGCAGTATCAAGTGTGGCGAGACAACTGTCCGGCTGAATTATTGATACTTGAACTGTTCCTCGGATACTTTTCTGTTCAATGTGTGCACTAAAAAAATTTTACAGCACGAAGAAAAGCCCAAGTTTAATGGCTTAAGAGCTGGAGGATTGTGCGTTCTTCTGTCCACGTTTACGCAATATTTCATCCCTTTAATTTTAAGTATGGCTCGGCGACGTGAAATAACAGGGATTAAGAAGCAGCGAGTAGTAAACAGAATGGACGCAGAATAAAAAATACGCTTGAGATAGTCAATATAACAGGTAAAAATATGCATATGGGTGGACAGGTTTCATAATCTTTCGACGAGTTACGATAAGGACACATGCATAGTAATGATTGTGAATGCATCTAAATTTCAAACCTCTCAGCTGATGCATTAAGCGCAAATAGAAATAGAGAAATGACGGGCAATTCATGCTATAATGCACAAACCTAACGTTTTGAATATGCGACGAATCGGATGCATATTTCTTAGATAAAAGCGAAAGGTGGTACTTGAATAGAAAACAATGCAGTGAAATACGTGTAATGATGACTTTTAGCTAAAGACATATTCATAATTAATAGTGCTGAGCTCGATCACCTTTACGCATCAGGATCGCATTATGCGTCAGCGTTCAAGAATTCGAACTGCGTCTTTGACAATGACGCCAATGGCATGCTTAAGCATTCACTCCTCGTAATGAAATATACGTCAATTGGTCTCTTTCCAAATATGTTAGCATCGTCTTGTATGAACCTGGTTGCAAAAATTGGTGTTATTTTACAGTTCCTTAATTGGACCTGCAGGTGTTGCCTGAATTCATTACGCGCAGTGGAACTATACTCAGATTGCCTTCAGTAAAAGCAACAAGTGGTCTGCCCTATAAATACTCCTCCGCACAAGAACAAGTGATACATTTCCCATGCTGTTTTAAGTGGGCACTGAGTCTTTGTTTGTAATAATTGTACACTTCCTTGCTTGTTTGCACAAAGTGACAAGACTTATTTTTGTCCCACAGCAATTGCATATATTCATTACATGAAGAGACAAAGACTGCAAGTAAGACACTATATGTAGTTGCTTTTACTAAAAAGCTTCAAGTGTTATTCTGTGCACTGCCAATTTTTATGAAAGGGAACACGCGAGCGGGTGGCCTGCGCGCTCCAGCGGCTGCTTGCAGCGCGTTCAAGCGGGAGCTAAAGCCACCACAGCCTCTTTTCGCATCATCTAGTGGCGAGCAAAACAACCAGTCATTGGTGAAATGTAACCGGCGCAAGAGGCCGGCCCGGCCTCTTTCGTCATCGCCTTGAAGGGGGGAAGGGGGTTGCAATCTTGCCGGCGGTTCCACATCACCAATGACTGGTTGTTTTGTTGGCCACTAGATGACGCGAAAAGAGGCTGTGGTTGCTTTAGCTCCCGCTTTAACGTGCCGCTATCAGCCGCCGGAGCGCGCAGGCCAGGCGCTCGCGTGCTCCTTTTAATTAGTTTGCATGCATCTGCCATTTCCTGCTCTGCTTACGTAGAATAATATCATAGAGATGCTTCGCCAGAGATGAGCCGGAAAGTTAGCTTCGAAAGCACCAACAATTTTGTCAATTAACACTACAATTACGAGCAATGAGATCCTGCAGATTGCTGCATATGCTCGCAAAACTAAACACGGACAAGTGGTTGAAGGCCTTTGATAGAATAGAGACGAAACACAAAGTACGCAGTTCCGCAGAAATTTCGACATTTAAATCTGTACACTGGATTTCGCAAACTGTAGTACTAGTAGTATCTGGGGTTTAACGTCCCAAAACCACGATATGATTATGAGAGACGGCCGTAGTGGAGGGCTCCGGAAATTTCGACCATCTGGTGTTCTTTAACGTGCACTGACATCGCACAGTACACGGGCCTCTACCATTTCGCCTCCATCGAAATGCGACCGCCGCGGCCGGGATCGAACCCGCGACCTTCGGGTCAGCAGCCGAGCACCCTAACCGCTACACCACCGTGGCGGACGATTTCGCAAACTGTGACAGCATGGTCATTAGTAAATACCTTCTTGTGATTTAAATATTTGTGAGCTCAGAAGAAATTACATGAGAAATTGTTCAACAGAGGACGTTTCTGCATGAGAAGTGGACCCTTGAATTGCGAATAATGAAGGGGTAAGTTGAGGTTGTAGGCTGCAAAACTGTGTAGGCAAAACTGTGTAGGCCATGAGAGGGAGGCAGCAGGCCACACTCGTACTACGCAAGAAAAATGTGTGAGTATATTTTTGTTGGAGACCAGTCATCAGAGTGAGGTTATGCTGCAGCAAAATAATTAAGGCTGTAAGTTTAACCATAGAGTTTCTTAATAATACACTAGAAGGAAATTTGTCGCTAGTGCGTACAGGGTCCGCAACGCACGGCGCTTCAGCCAGCGTGAGTACATGCATTTTGCCGAAGCTTCGTTTTTTGGGCTCCTTGTGGCTGTATGACTTTTAAGACAGGTAAGTATTATGCTACGGATGAACATATTTCAATGATTACTGCGTACATATACACCCATTTCATCTGCAGGTTTAAAAAATATGATCACTCAGGAATGCGGAATATAGCTGCTACAGTTTCAATGTTGCGTTTTCTGATGACGTCTAGCTTTATAAGTAGTTTCTGAAGGTGAAGTAAGCAAGCCACACACTTTTTTACGTACATTACGCCTTACTTTGAGACCGGTTGAACTGTATTATTGTTTTTAAGCGCACAAAATAAGTGGTCGTGCATTACCCGTACGAGTCTGCGCACATTTGCTTGCTTGCATTTAGTGATATGTTCCACTGCGCAGTCCTTTAACGCGAGAGCATTGATGAGCTTGTTTCACAGAAACTCCGGTGTCGGCGTCGTTGGCGATGAGCAGAAAATCAGCGTTGTCTGGGAGCGAAAGATCGAGAAAGATGCAAAGTGACAATCGAACTGCTTGACATCTGCGTGGCAAGCAGGTGTTTTACCACACAGTTACGCCATTGCTTGGAGCTGTTTCGAAAAAAAAAACGCTATGTTAATGTCATTTAGTGGAAGGAGTCTCCTTAATGCATGTAATATTGCCTGGCAGATGTGTAGTATCGCGCCAGGCGTCAAAACATGTGATTTGCGCAACGAACGGGTTTTTTGAAGGCCCGCCCCTTACAAAGCGTCCAGACATATTTAATCATTATCAGCAAACGAATCAACAAAGTAAGCATCTGCGTAGGTTCACGTGCCGCGTTACGGACTCGTAGTAGGCCCTCCGCTGATTCGCAAAAGGGAGAAATATGGGGTAGTGGGCACTTACTTGGCAACTTTACTTGCAATGGACATTCTATAGGATAGTTTGAACGGTCCATGTTGCGATCACAGACGTTCGTTTTCCTTGTGGCGCGGTTGAGGAATCCACCCAAAACTGAAGCTAGGCTAGGAATTGAGACGGTGATGCGCACGGGCCCGACTACGCAATAGTGTTCTGCTCTTGAAGGCCAAGCTGAAGCGTCCCACGAGTTTTGTAGCTCCAACCACAGTTTTCAGCGTTTGGTAATCGCAGTAATCAGTCTCAGTAAAAAAATCCGACAGTCCCACGCATTGTGGGAATCACTTTCCTGCGAATTAGACAATTAGTACCCGACTATGCAGTATTTTCTCCGCTGAGCCGAGTGTTAGAGTGTTAAAAGGTGGATCGACTTTGTTTGAATTGAGTAGCTGTGCTCCAGACAGGACGACTACACTAGTGTTTTAAGGGTAGCTCATGACCCGAAGTCACGTCGGCACACACTTTATAGCTTAGAAGTAGGGATGTGCCAATAGTGAATTTTGGAACCGAATCGAATACGAATATAGTAATCGAATACTGTTCGAATAGATTTCGAACAGTAAGTAGACCATTTTCAAAACAGTCTTAAAACACCACAACATTTTATTTGGAAAAAATATTCACAAACTTTCACTAAAGAACATTACAGTTAGTTTTAATCGACTCAAACTACCACAATTACGAAAACTAACGTAAGCTTGTATACAGCAGCAACTAGAGCCTTCGTAATATTTTGTAATTGTAGGTTCAAATACAGCATTGAATAATGTTATCATTGTGAGACTTTGTCGCCCGATTTTAAATAGCAGATCAACCTGTCATCACAACATGGCCTGCGCCCCGAAAGCTTGTAACAATCGGCGTTTAAATCGGCATCTGCAAGAACAATTTACGCAAACGCAACACTTGCATCTGTTGTTAGTCATGAAGCTGCAAGCAATCGTAGTTATTACAAGATGAAGACAGGAGCTGAATAATGCGATACAGCTTCAGCATAGTAAAAAGTGAGCAAAAGTGGAGTTTTTAGAAGAAACACGTTCATCCGTCAATCAATATAGTGCCGGTAGTCTCGTAATAGCTTGGGCTGCGTGCATATTCTTTAGGGATTAAAAGAAGAATGTCCTTTAGCCGTTTCAAAGTATCGATGTTCTGGGGTTCTCGGTCGGTGCTGATTATTCCAAAACTATTGGAAAAATATTTGGTATTTCAAGTATTTTCGAATATGTACTATTCGATTCGAGTACCGAATCGAATACAGCGCTATTCAATTCCTTAATCGAAATTTTCGAATATTCGCACACCCCTACATAGAAGTCAGTTTTATCGCAACAAAGTGTCCTCTACGGTGCGATAATGCACGTATCATAAGCAGCGGTAGTCGGCGTATTCGAGCGTCGCTTTACTAAAGCTTCCGGAGCAGAAATGTAGTGCTTACTAACTTCTCACAAAAGCGGGTAGCTAACGCTGCAATCACAACGGCGTTGTTAGAACAAGTGGCGTGGCTCTGTGGTAGAATGCTCGACTTCCATGCAGACTGCCACCGTTCAATTGTGCCTCTAGCGCGATCTTTATTCTTTGCACCTATTAATATTTTCTGTCATCCACGCAACGCCACCGACTCTGGCATTCGATTTTCTGTGGCACGGAGATTCTTGACGCTATCGCGTTAAAATTACCATCTGGGTCATATAGACTGTGAATCGCCTGTGGCGCATACCCGCTTACCATGGCCGGTGGTATGTGAGTATCCTCCACATGTGACTGAGGGAAAGGGTTTCACGATGTACACGGCAGGCAAGTCAGGTTATTCATGTGGTGACCTGTAAACCGTGCGGTCGCACTCATGGCATCCTATGCCAATTTTGGTATATACGCAGTTAAGGAGACGATCACGAGTACCCAGACGTAGGCGGATAGATAGATAGATAGATAGATAGATAGATAGATAGATAGATAGATAGATAGATAGATAGATAGATAGATAGATAGATAGATAGATAGATAGATAGATAGATAGATAGATAGATAGATAGATAGATAGATAGATAGATAGATAGATAGATAGATAGATAGATAGATAGATAGATAGATAGATAGATAGATAGATAGATAGATAGATAGATAGATAGATAGATATTATACGTGTCCTCTTATGATGCAGGCATCATGTCGTGTTAACGTCAATTCTGGTTCCAGTGTTGGTTCCGCTTTTATAGCAGCCTAATAAACGTTACATGTGTACTCCTATGACTCAGCTAGTTCTAGCGTTGCATAACGCCGGAACAATACGCTGACGAGTGAAATTTTTATCGTCACACCATGGCGTGCACTTCATTTCTATAAAACTTACGTGTTTTCTCTAACGCGAGTGCCAACGTCATGTCAACCCTTTGAACATTTTCAACAGTTACCCTTTAAACACTAGTGTAGTCGACGTGCCTGGTAAGCCCACGGCGGGCACAATACTACTTCATTTACACGTCGATCCACCACGTAGCGCTTGGCCCAAAGCCATAAACTGCAGCACAGACAGCTACTCTCTGAGAGAGAGAGAGAGAATAAGGATAAAAGAAAGACAGGGAGGTTAACCATGGCTACTCTCTGAGTGCTTAACATGTAATCCAATCCCACAATGCGTAGTATCTGTCGAATTTTTATTCTTCTTCGATCGCAATTTCTCGCTCACAACCAGCCCCGCTGACACTGACTCCGAAATTCCTGCGACATGGACTCTGTTACGTTATTGCGTGAATGGTGACGTTGCTTACAATAAGCGGAAGATCTGTCTGTAGTACATGTGCTATTCTACAACAGAATTAATGACGTGTTTTAAAGGGAAGCGCAGCATTTTTTTTTTATAAATGACTTCGGAGGCTGTATTCACACCTTAATTCCTGCTGAATTCAAAAACCGACGTCAGAGTTCCCAAAAGTGAACGTCAATAACATTTGTCAGCAGAAAACAACGGCTGCGGCGGCCGGGCTTCTTGAGATGCTGAGCGAACGTGGTGACATCATCTTCGGCATGGCTCATCATCTGCAAAAGCAGCATTGTTAAACCGAGGCCCCCGGAAACGGCGCGCGGGCGGAGTGAGTCATGGTGGTCACGCTTGAAGATACGCGACATTTGTTCAAATTGCGCTCGGCTGTTTGTCCTTATAGGAGATATTGTAATTCAGCAAAAGAACTTTCAGTGACTCTATACTTACTTAAGCCTCCTCGGGTACATAAATATATAGCACTCTGCAGTTCAGATGAGTCAGCGGCGTGAACCTTCCATCGGAGTGCAGCGCGCCTCCTCCAAAGGCCGAAGATGATATAGTCCGTTGCCATGCCCCCACGTTTGGCACGCTCGCGTAGGCAGAGCCAGACATACTTTTAGCGCGATAGCGTTAAAGAGTTCGTTTCGCAGAAATTCCGGCGTCGGTGTCGGCGTCGGCGTCGTTAGTTGTCAGCGAAAAATCATCATCTTGTCCATGACCAAAAAATTGCGAAATATGAAAATAAAACAAATAATAAAAATTTCCGGGGTCCAATTGAGGATCGAACCCAGGCCGTCTGCAGGTGTTCTACGACACAGCCACGCATCTGCTTGGAAATACAGCAAAAATAACTTCCTCTGCTTGGAAATGCAGTGAAAATAACTTTCATGCTTTCCAAATAAACGCGTCCTGTATACAGGCGTCACAATACAACATGTAATATCGCAGTAATATTGCGTGATACAAGCGTACATAGCCATCGGGCGTCAGAACATGTGAATATCACAATGACATCGTGGCTTAAAGCCAGCCACTCATTACAAAAGGCACACACGTAACTGCGAGTATTCCCTTAAGACCCCCCGTATACATAGCAAGCCCGGAAACATTTCATGCGCATAATTGCTCATGGTTTAAAGCATGCTGCCCATTACATAATATGCATTAAGTGGCTGAAGTATGCACTCGGGAGCAGTGATGTTCCGTGCAGGGGAATTTTCCCTTTTTCAGGGAATTTTCGACAGTCATTTTGGACGAAAGGGAAAAAGGGAATCTTCGCGATATTGCAGGGAATTTTGAGGGGCGGCGAAATTTTTTTTTTATAACGATCAAAAGACTTTGTACATGAGACTTTCGCATGTCGCAATCGTTTCTGGCGCATGTAGCGCGCCAAACCACAGCCTCTAAGGTTCGTTTTTAAAGACAATAGTCTTTCTTGGGATAATTCAACGCAGAAACATTGATGAAGCATTGAAAGGTTGACGTGCTTTTTGTACAAAATGTGGTGCATATAGATACAGAGCGTCTGCTAGGCACATTAATGTACGCCACGTCACTCAGTAACAAACAAAAAAAAAAACAACAACAACAACAATAACAAACTTTTCTTCTTATGCAGTGGCCGTGTGCATGAGCATGTACAGCATTCCTTCCGCATCGCATACCCCTTAAAGCGAGCTCCAAGGTAGCTCCTTCTTAGTAATAAAAGCCAATCCAGAGGCGATGCTTTGAGTTGGGCAGGAAAGACGAGAAAGCGATGGGAAGAGCCTGAAACACATCGAGCAATATCTATCTATCTATCTATCTATCTATCTATCTATCTATCTATCTATCTATCTATATATATATATATATATATATATATATATATATATATATATATATATATATATATATATATATATATATATATATATACTTTTTTTGTGCAGGGAAGTATGCGGGGATTTTTGGCGATGTATGCGGGGAAAAATGCCGGAAATAGGGAAATTTTCCGGGCCTCGGAATGAGAATTCTGTCCAGGACGGAACATCACTGCTCGGGAGAGGATATCGCTATCGCGTTCAACTCTTAAAGGCGAAGCTTAAGGGTCCTCCAATTTTTTTCTTTCGCGCATTTTAAAGCTCCTGCTGCAGCAACCATGCAAAAAATTAAGACATCATCGAAAATAATGTCGGTCCTTGTGAACCACGAAGTTTTACCGAGTTCTGAAACCACTCCATCTTCTTTTTAGGTGCCATTTTTTAACGCGCAGTGTGTATTTGCTCTTAGTGTGGACACATTTGCTAGTTTTCAAGAAGCAAAAAAAATGTTTTATCTCATAGCAATTAAATACATTCTTCACATTAAGTGACAAAAGCGAAGTTTTTTCCAAATGTCATTTTTTTTTGTTGTTGGTCATGTTAAATACGCAGTTTATTGCACATCATTTTGCTGCATAAAGTTTCTGTCTCCAAATTTTTTTTTCAAAAGATACAAGCAAAAATGTTAGACTGCCCATCACTTACGAAACAGAAACTGAAAATGCCAGTTTTAAATGCGAAGCATTTCTTAGCGAACTTCGGCCACTTTGAGCGTATCTATCTATCTATCTATCTATCTATCTATCTATCTATCTATCTATCTATCTATCTATCTATCTATCTATCTATCTATCTATCTATCTATCTATCTATCTATCTATCTATCTATCTATCTATCTATCTATCTATCTATCTATCTATCTATCTATCTATCTATCTATCTATCTATCTATCTATCTATCTATCTATCTAGCCGCCTACGACTTTGTGCTCTTCCGGCCATATCGTTAATGGGATTTATACCAAATTTGGTATGGCATAACATGACTCTATGACGAACGTAAATGGTTCGTCATATCATGAAAATAACACTGACTTGTCATAAAAAGTATGATTTACATGCCACGCTCATGGTGCGCTCGCGGCCGTTTCGTTAGCTTGGTATACACCAAATTTGGGATTGAGTGACGTGACTGTATGACGAACATAAATGACAGGTGGCAATATGCAAATAATGACCTGTCATGTGCGACATGACTTGCATGCCACGCTCATGGCGTGCTCGCGGCCGTTTCGTTAGCTTCAAATAGACCAAATTTGGCATTGAGTGACATGACTGTATGACGAACCTAAATGACAAGTTGTAGGCTAATATGGAAATCATGATATGTCATGAGCGACATCACTTGCATGCCACGCTCATGGCGAGCTCGCGCCCGTTTCGTTAGCTTGATATACACCAAACTTGGTATTGAGTGACGTGACTGTATGACGAACATAAATGACAAGTGGTAATATGAAAATCATGACTTGTCATGTGCGACATGACTTGCATGCCACGCTCATGGCGTGCTCGCGGCCGTTTCGTTAGCTTGAGATACACCAAATTTGGTATTGAGTGACATGACTGTATGACGAACCTAAATGACAAGTTGTAGGCTAATATGGAAATCATGATATGTCATGAGCGACATGACTTGCATGCCACGCTCATGGCGCGCTCGCGCCCGTTTCGTTAGCTTGATATACACTAAACTTGGTATTGAGTGATGTGACTGTATGACGAACATAAATTAGAAGTGGTAATATGGAAATCATGACATGTCATGAGCGACATGACTTGCATTCCACGCTCATGGCGCGCTCGCGGCCGTTTCGTTAGCTATATACACCAAATTTGGGATTGAGTGACGTGACTGTATGACGAACATAAAAGACACATGGTAATATGGAAATAATGACTTATCATGTGCGACATGACTTGCATGCCACGCCCATGGCGCGCTCGTGGCCGTTTCGTTAGCTTGATATACACCAAATTTGGTATTGAGTGACATGACTGTATGACGAACCTAAATGACAAGTTGTAGGCTAATATGGAAATCATGATATGTCATGAGCGACATGACTTGCATGCCACGCTCATGGCGAACTCGCGCCCGTTTCGTTAGCTTGATATACACTAAACTTGGTACTTGAGTGACGTGACTGTATGACGAACATAAATTAGAAGTGGTAATATGGAAATCATGACATGTCATGAGCGACATGACTTGCATTCCACGCTCATGGCGAACTCGCGCCCGTTTCGTTAGCTTGATATACACTAAACTTGGTACTGAGTGACGTGACTGTATGACGAATATAAATGACAAGTGGTAATATGGAAAATATGACATGTCATGAGCGACATGACTTGCATTCCACGCTCATGGCGAACTCGCGCCCGTTTCGTTAGCTTGATATACACTAAACTTGGTACTGAGTGACGTGACTGTATGACGAATATAAATGACAAGTGGTAATATGGAAATCATGACATGTCATGAGCGACATGACTTGCATTCCACGCTCATGGCGAACTCGCGCCCGTTTCGTTAGCTTGATATACACTAAACTTGGTACTGAGTGACGTGACTGTATGACGAATATAAATGACAAGTGGTAATATGGAAATCATGACATGTCATGAGCGACATGACTTGCATTCCACGCTCATGGCGCGCGCTCGCGGTCCGTTTCGTTAGCTTGATATACACCAAATTTGGGATTGAGTGACGTGACTGTATGACGAACATAAAAGACACATGGTAATATGGAAATAATGACTTATCATGTGCGACATGACTTGCATGCCACGCCCATGGCGCGCTCGTGTCCGTTTCGTTAGCTTGATATACACCAAGTTTGGTATTGAGTGACATGACTGTATAACGAACATAAGTGGCAGGTGGTAACATGAAAATCGGGGCATGCGTGTCATCTACAACCCCATTTACATGCCACGCTCATGGTGCGCTTGCGTCCAGTTCGCTAGCTTGATATACACCAAAATTGGTATTGCGTGACGTGACTGTATGACGAACATAAATGACAGGTCCTAACATGTCAAACATGACATGCAAACTATGTAAAGCAGGATTTGCTCCTGCCTGGCTGCTTCGCATTACATCGATTCCCACAGTGCGTGGGATCTGCCGGCTTTTTTTGCGCATAGAATTAGCTTGATATTGTTACGGTGCGTCATGGACATGAGCAAGTGTGGTGCTCTCCGAATATGATGAAGACGACTGTGTGTGAAGCCCTTGCGCGCGGGGCTGCTCAGCCATTTTGCTTGGCTGCCGATTCACCTTTGTCGTTTATTAAACCACCATCTCACCTCCGTTACATTTGGTCGAGGTGCTGGGTACGACACGCCTCGCAACGGAACTTCGCAGCGGCCGTCGCTTGAAGGGTCTCTTACAACAATGGCAGAAGGTACGGCGTCTCCATCTGTGCCTGGTCTCTCTCCAGATGAAGAAGATGCAGCGACTGCATCTGCACCTGCGACAACAGCGGTCGTGCTCGAGCACCCACGGGATCCTGGCACGTTTAGCGGTTCCGGCGATCCCAATGAAGTGGACGTTGAGGATTGGCTGGCAGAGTACGAACGTGTGAGTGCTCGCAACCGCTGGGGCCCGCCTCTAATGCTGGCCTATCTGATGCTCTACCTCAAGGGAACTGCCAAAGTGTGGTATGAGAACCACGGAGACTGAACTCGGGAGTTGGGCGACGTGCAAAGAGAAAATGTTGGACTTGTTTGGGAAACCCATCGGACGAAAGATGGCCCCAAACAAAATGCTCGCGTCTCGGGCTCAGACTTCCACAGAGTCGTACGTATCGTACATAGAAGATGTGCTAGCATTGTGTCGCAAAGCCAATGCCGAGATGCCGGAGGCTGACAAGGTTGGACATATTCTTAAGGGGATCGCGGACGATGCCTTCAACCTCCTAATCTGCAAAAAAATTATTCGACAGTGGACGCCATTATAAAGGAGTGCCGGCGTTTTGAGCAAGCGAAGAGTCGGCGAATTGACAGCGTGTTTGCCCGGCTTCCGAATACGGCGGCAACGTCGACGTGCGAATACCGCGCAAGAACACAGCCAACAGCTCCAGTTTCATCCGACCAGGTGACTCGAATTGTACGCCGGGAACTTGAAGCCATGTGCCCAGCTCCAGCCCACACCGGTGCAAGTGACACGACCCCAATCACTGCTCCCATGGTTCAGGCCACCGTCCGCCAGGAACTCGCCAGCATAGGCATCACCTCTGTGTGCACTGTGACCAGCCCACAGCCAGCTCCATGGCATCCACCCTCGTCCTTTCACGAGCAGCGGTTTCCGCCCCGATCTCGCGACCCTGCTGCTTGGAGAACCGCCGAAAATCGACCAATTTGTTTTCAGTGTCATCGTATCTGCCATGTTGCCCATTACTGCAATACCCGATGGTCCTCACCACCTCCTCGGACGTCGTCTGACACTTACCACCGACAGAACAACACCCGATTCGCACCTCCCACGCAGTATTTTTCGCCCAACTTCAACAGGAGGTTCAACAGCCGCTCTCCGTCGCCGCACGGTCCCCAATCGCGTTCGCCTCCAGGACATCGCCGGTCGTCTCGCTCGCCGCAGACTCGCCGACCGTCGTCCCCATTCAACCCTGCTCCTGCCTATCCGGAAAACTAAACAGTGCAGCGCCCGGAGGTGACGCTGCATTGTCGACTTCCTCCACAAATCCTCTCTTGACGCTTTCGACGAGACAAAGTTGACGTGGACGTTGATGGTGTGACTATTTCAGGGCTTATCGATACCGGAGCGCATATTTCTGTAATGAGCGCAAACCTTCACCGCCGCCTGCACAAAGTGCTCACGCCTGCCGCTTCCCGCACACTCCGAGTCGCTGATGCAGGAACTCCTGCCGTTCAAGGGATGTGCACGGCCCGTGTTTCTATTGCCGGTCATCCTACATCAGTTGAATTTGCCGTCATTGAGAAGTGTCCTCACGACCTAATACTTGGCTTGGATTTCCTGTCACGTCATTCTGCGATCATAGATTGTGCAACTGGAGCTCTTCAGCTTGAGTTGCCGCAGCTTGCCGATTTTCCAGCTCACCTACCTCCACATTTATGCTCTCGCCATTACGTCCGCTTGCCTCCACAAGCTGCTACATACGTCACATTGTCGTCTTCACGCGATGTGCCCGATGGTGACTACCTCGTGACTCCTATTGTTGATGTACTGATGGCCCGAGACGTCGCCCTTGGCTCACGCTGTTGTTTCCGTCGCTGATAATACGGTGGTCATTCCCCTACTCACAAATGATCAGCACCGCATCGCGAAAGTGTCCCGTCATGGTAGTGATGCTGCAATACAAGCCAGAAAAAAAATTGACAGTTGCCGATCGAGCAAAGGCACAATGTTGAAAGGTCCACGATAGAACCGGCTACAAATATTCAGAAATTTAGCACTCCTGATCACCTTGTGTAAGCGCTACACGTGTTTCAAATCTTTTTAGTTGATTTTCTCAGAACTTATATTTCTGGTATGTTTTCGTACGCCAGCAGTCATAACTTTTTGCTAATAAACATTTTTCCTTCAAATTTGCCACACTTCTTTATCACATAAGTAGGCGCGAAATAAACCTCAATAATCGAACTCGAGCCAAAAAGTTTAAAATGCCTGCCTGTTATACGAAGGTGCCCCTAGTGCTAGTGCATACTTTTTTGGTTATTTAATCACTATGTTTTTAGCATTCATCAGATCTCAGTTGTTGTGTTCATTGCACTAGCCAAAGCTTCTTTTATTTCCCTACAAAAAATACATGTTTTTAATGAGTAGAATTTGAGTTAGGAGTGTTCGCGTAGGGCCAATTTTTTATGAAATTTTTAATTTTGAAAAATTAACAAAAATAGGACTTGCCGTTATAATGCTCACATGCGCTTAAAAAGATGTGCTTTATATTGTAGATCAATAATCTCTAGTGCTTATCGCTTCTTAAAAAATTTTTTCCGACACTTGGCCTCATACCTTAAGGCATAAAAAGATGTTTTCACCATCATGTGTTCCCTGCACTTTCCTAAGCTATTCAGTAGGTAGGACTCATTGGTCAAACGAATCATTCTTAGGGGTAGCAGAACAGAGACTGTTATCGATACTCGTGGCGAACGGGTTTTCGTTTCGCCTAGCGATATACAGCTTTAACTGTAAAATATATTTTTATGGTGCTCAAGCTGCTTGCGCCACACCCACATGAATACAACACACAGTTAGGCTAAGGAAAAAATCACAGCATATCCGCGGAGTGAATGATGGTGAGTGGGCGAAGCTCCGCAGGTAGATCATCAAAGACGTGATGGTGGTTGGTTGCATGTGGTCAAGCGATATGCATGTGAGACCATATCGTGATGCCATGTGTTGTATGGCATCGCGATCGTCATCGTCATCAGCGTCATCGTGATCGTCATCGTCATCAGCGTCATCGTTATGATGCTGATGTGTTGTATGGCACGCTGACGTGTATGGCAACGTGCCATACAACACGCTGACGTGTTGTATGGCATCGCGATCGTCATCGTCATCAGCAGGTGGCTACTACTACAAACATGGGACGCACGACCCACGGGATAAGGAGCTTCGCCCCTAAAAATAGGCAATATGAATTGTTGTCTTTAACAGCAGTCTAGGAATTCTGATGGAAAATGATATCGATTAAAGTGCACGCAAAATTCCTTTTTCCCTGAGTGGAATTTCAACTCACAACTTTCTCTTTGCGCCACTATCAATTGAGCTACGACGGAAGGCGCTTCCCCGTTCACTCTGTTTGGTATTTGTTGTATAATTAATAACTGGCAATGTTAGCCAGCGGTGTGCGTTCAATTTCCACAGAAGGACATACGGGGCATTTTTGGCCCACATTTTGGTTGACGCGGGAAAAATATACGCATAAGTTACCATTGAGCTAATGGCCCAACAAAAAGGGCTGAAATTCTGCTGTCTGAAATTTTGGAGGCCTTGCGTGAAGGTACTCCAGCATTAGAACGGCAACGTGATTATTTATAACCTCGCTCTGTACTTAAAGTTACATTCTGCAAAAAGCCATGTGAGTGACCCACGTAAAGGCTATTTCTTTTCCGAGTGGGGGGACTTGAAAGGGGCAGGACTCAGCAAGGAAAAACAGCAATGACCAGCTTTCAAAGCAAGCCTCCGGAGGAATATAACTTCGCGAATCCAAGTGAATGGCCGCAATGCAAGCGCCATTTCGAACGTTTTCGCATCGTGAGTGGCCTCGCCTCGAAATGCTCCGTGGAACAAATGTACGCTTTGGTTTACTTTATGGGCGACAAGGCCGCATACATCCTTGCCTTACTGAAACTGACAGAGGAAGAGAAGAACAGCTCCAACGATGTTCTGCGAGAGTTCAAAAACCGCCTCATAGTTCGACGGAATGCTGTGTACGAAAGAGCGACATTCTTCAAAAGAGAACAGCGGGAAGAAGGTGTCGAAGAGTTCGTCGCAGAGCCACACCGACTGGCCAAGTTGTGCAGCTTCAGAGAATTGCATAGCGAGATGATCCGGGATCGTATATTAGTGGGCATCAGAGACTGCAAGCTGTCAGAAAAAAAAATTGGCCGTGTATCTGCGTGCTTCGCCGCAAATGTCGTCGAAAGACGATAGTCTTCTGCCGGCCGTACTACACTGTTTTGCCTTGCCTCAGACAGCGCTTTCTCTATGTTGAATCGGCCGCATCTGGCTGGCCTTGATAAAATAGAAGAGGCGCTGCGTGAGACATGGACGCCATCTGGCAGTGCTGTCGAGAAACATCACTTTGTGCAGAACCCAGCAGCAACATATCGTCGGCCGAGGGCTTTTTCGTGCATAGCGTCGCTTTTTGAGCGCAGCCTAAGAAACGCTGGGGTCTTCATAATTACGTATCTATGTATTTTCTTATAAAGAAACATACCAGAGACTACTTATTTATTGACGTTGCTCCTCAGACATGCGTAACATTCGCTTTTTGATCGACAATGTTCACAAGTATGAAAAAAAAGAATACTTGTGCAAGATGGCTGGGCGCTCAGAAAGTGGTTAAACTTGGGCCGGGTGGCTGAATCGTGTGACGTGCCGACAAACAGAGAAACAGACAGACAGACCAAAATTTCTCCGTTTAAGTATCCCAAGAAAGACTATCGTCTTTAAAATCAGCTGGACACGGAGCTGACCTTCGAAAAGGCCACTACCATGGCATGACAGTCTGAAGTGGTAAAGGAACAAGCTACTACGCTGCATAGCTATAACGAAGGGAAAATGGCTAGAGTTAGCCAGGCTCGAACGCCAACTGTGCCTCCAGGAAATCGAAAGACGCCTGCAATGCAAGCTAAGAAGTCACCTGAAGCCGAAGCAAAGATGTGTACATTCTGTGGCTACTCGCAGCACATTACAGGGAAGTGCCCTGCAGAAAAATCGACATTCAACAAGTGCCATCAATGAGGACATTTCGCCCGTGTCTGCAAAGGAAGAGCATCCGTGCGCGGGATCATCGGCAACAACGATGCATTTCTCGGTGTCATCTTATCCAGCTGCGACAAGTGGATGGCTACTGTGGACATCAATGGGTCGCCCGTCACTTTCAACGTGGATACAGGAGCAGATGTAACCGTGATTCCTGTCCAAACGTACCAGAGAAATTTCAAGTATCTGCATCTCCAGAAGCCAGATAAGGTCTTGAGGGGACCCAACCAGCTGGAACTTCCTGTCTCCGGCACGATTACGGCAGTGATATCATACCGCAACACGTTGTCGAAAGGAATTATCTACATCGTGGATGGTCTTCAGCTGCCTCTCTTTTCAAGGGCAGCTTGCGAAAAATCCACGCCATCTCCACGAAGTGAATGCTCATCAGTGGGGCGAAGCTCCAACACTTATCGGTAAAACCGTGAAACATTCGCACACACATCATGTAAAGACGTGACGCGTTCTTATAGAGCCCGCCGCGCCGCTGCTTTTGCCTCTGGGGTATTCATGATGAGTAGCTGCTTGGAGATGCTCGCTTACTGTGCTTCCGGCGAAGAGAAAGGAAGCGCGCCAAAAGCGAGCGCTTTATATAGGCGCGGCCCTCTAGCGGTCACCTATCTAACTAGTGCGCGCGCCGAGTGTGCAGCGGAGCCGGGGAGTGCAGGTGTGTGCGCGGAGTTGAGCCGCCGCTTCCCGCGTCCTCAACACCGAGGTAGCCGCTTGTTGTCGGCGTTGCCGTTTTGCCTTTCGCGGGCGAGAGCGCGCTCACGATCGTTTTCATTCATGGCAGAAAGAGAATGTGTAGTCTGGAACGCACTTATTCTTTATCGTCATCAGCGTCATCGTCATCATTATGACGTATAGTGGGTACATTCCATGTGCTGTGCCGTGATGGCAGAAAGAGAATGTGTGGTGTGGAACATGCTTATACTTCATCGTCATCAGCGTCATCGTCATCGCCATCTAGCGGGAGCAATTAGAACTAGCGTACATGGCGCGAGGGACAGAGCCCCGGTTAGAGGAGCTTCGCCCCTAAATCTAGGCAATGTAGAGCGCCTTGATCAAGTCATCAGTCAGAAAAGCGAAGCTGTTAACCCTGAGGGTGAACTTACCGAACTCTGTACTGGTCTTGGTAAAATTAAGCCCGCATGCAAGATCAAGCTTAAAGAAGATGCTGTACCGCTATCGTTGGCCACTCCTCGAAAAGGTACCATAACGTAATGTCGAACGCCAAGGCAAAACTACAAGATATGGTGGAGCTTGGAGTCATTGAACCAGTTTAGGAGCCAACACAGTGGTGTTCTGAAATGGTCATTGTTCAGAAGCCTAATGGAGATGTGCGCATATGCGTAGACCTGACCGGGCTAAACAACTTTGTAGAGTGAAATGTTCACCCTTTGCCTGTCAGTGAACATGTCCTAGCGCAACTTGCCGGGGCTCAATATTTTTCCAGAGTTGACGCCAATTCAGGATTTTGGGATTTCGAGTTGGCGGAGGAGTCTAGAAACATGGCAACATTCATAGCGCCATTTGGCAGGTACCGGTTCAAAAGACTACATTTTGTTATCAGTTCTGCACCTGAGTTCTTACAAAGGAAGATGTCACAGTTCCTGGATAATGTGGAAGGCGTTGTGTGTAACATGGATGATATCCTGATCTATGGTAGGACGCAAGCAGAACACAATGCTCGTCTCAGAAAGGTTCTGAAAGATTAGAGAAAAATGATGTCAGGTAGAACCGCGGAAAGTGCGAATTCAGTACAAAGGCTAAAGTTCTTGGGACACATCTTTGACTACCAAATAATTCATGCTGACCCTTTGAAAGTGCAGGCTATAATTGACATGGGACCCCCCTGAAGCACGCAGGCGCTGAGAAGGTTTATGGGAATGGCAAACTACCTCATGAATTTTGCCCCGAACATGTCAAAAACATCCCACCCCATGAACTCTCTTCTAAATGCCAAAAGCGAGTGGTTATGAACCTCTGCCCAACCGAAAAGCTTCGAACTGTTAAAGGAAAAGCTGTCTCAAAGCGCCCAGTTTTCTCTGTGTTCGATCCAGAGTATCTAGCGGTAGTTTCGATGGATGCCTCATCGTTTGGGCTGGGCGCAGTTCCGCTACACAAGAAGAAAAATGGGGTCAACAGACCTGCTGCGTACGCCTCCCGTAGTCTGTCAGAAACTTAAAGGAGGTATGCACAAATTGAGAAAGAAGGTCTTACAGTAACCTGGACAGGTGAGAATTTTGAGGAGTATGTCACAGACTTATATTTTACATGAAACTGACTACAAGCCGTTAGACCCAATTTTCATGCCGAAATATTTGTCGGACATTGCGCCCAGGCTACAAAGACTAAAGATGCGCATAATGCGTTTTTCGTACAAAATGACACATGCGACAGGCAAATAACTTCTTGCTGCTGATGCTCGTTCTCGACAGCCGCTACCTCACCGAGATAGCACTGAGCTTGAAGAAGGAGCTGTGTACTACGTTAGAAGCGTAATTGCCATTCTTCCGTCAACTGACAAGAAACTTTATGACTCTGCCTTCCACCAGTTCTTGAGGGAATGGGGCTTGAAGCACGTAACATTGAGCCACAAGTTTCCGCGATGCAATGGTTTAGCTGAGGCGGCCTTGCGGATCGTAAAGAGCGTGCAGAAAAAAGGTGAGAGTTATGCTTCTCTTCAGGCGTACAGTGCCACGCCGCTCGCTGATGGCTTTAGTCCCGCGGAATTGTTGATGGGACGACGTCAGAGAACGCACCTCCCAACGGCATGTAGTTCGCGGAAAGCCACTGTGGTAGACTAGCAAACGCTTCAGGCATGCGAACGTCAGCGTGCAGCCGAGCAATAGGAAAACCATGGCAGAAAGCACGGAGCTCGGATCCTTCGAGCTCTAGAGCCAGGGGAGACAGAGTGGATAACAGAGCAGAACCAGGCTGGAACGGTACTTTCATCGCCGGGTTCTACGAGGTCTTATGCTGTGGTGGCAGACACTGAAAAGGAGCAGATTCCACTTGGTCCCACTGCCTGAAATTGAGGAACGCCCATTGCATGAGTCAACGTCCTGTAGAAACTCCCAAGCGTCGCCAGACGTGAGGAGTCTTAAAGCGGGAGATGTGCCGGGTCAAGGGGGAAAAAATGCAACAACAAATGAACCTTAACAAGACTCATCTGTCCCACACGGAAACAAGACGCGGAGTGGACGTGTAGTCAAGCCTGTCCAGCGGTTCTAAAGTGGAATCCATGAGGGGGGAGATGTGCTGTGTGTGTATACAGCTAGACGCAAGAGAAACCTGAACCGGAGGCGGAGAACCAATGGCGGCACGCGGGCCCGGCCCGCCCGACGAAAGAATTATGGGGACACAGCCGGGGAGGGAAACTCGAAAATAAAGATACTCTCAGACTGAACGCCATACGTGTCGGTTGTACATTTCTCGGCCTGCGCAAACACTACACAAAGTGTACTCTCCGTAAGTACACTTTACTTGCCCGCTGGGCAAGCATGTTATTTTGCCCCGCAGGTTGGGGGAAAATAACACCCGTGTCAAGCGGGCAGTTTAAGTGTTGTTACGATCGCCATCGGCGTCGAGTTCCTTCGGCTGCTGCGAACCCGCCAAACAGTTCATTGTCCCGTTCCAAGCGAGGAATGCAGTCGAAACCGGCGTGGTTATCTCCTGGCCTGGCGTGAACAAAAGGGGTTCAGCCGACCGGTTCTGCACCAGGACCAGCGCGACACAGAAGGCCATTGTGATCTCCGCTGCAAACGGTCATTCAAGCAAACCCCGTAGTCCAACCTACTGAGGTATTTGCTGTTGTGGCGACAACAAGACTAATCCGACTGCCGCTACACAACAAGAACGAAGTCACGGAAAATTAGAGAAGGCAGCGACAACCTTCACTCCCCCCTCGCTCCGTAGAACCTGCTGCGTGGAGTGGCCTGATGAAAGACATTCTTGTCGAGCAAGTCCACTTTCTTCGGCACGGGCACAGAGACTCTGCCCCCTGGCTGGAAGAATTCCTGGAACCAGCCCAAGCCCCAAGTTCTTCAGACGCGTGCAAAAGTGGTGTTGTGTGCAAAACCTTGGTGCTGTTTTCGTGACCATAATTGGTCATCGTTTTCGACAGGTGCCCTCTCCACGTGCATCTATTGTGCGTCGTTCCCCAGTCTCGTGGGTGGAGCTTCAAGGCCATCAAGAGCCGCATTGGCTAAAGATGCGCACAAGGCGCCCAGGGTTGGCAACGCTGCGATTAAAAGCCGAAGGTATTTTTGTATCCTCTCACTCACTTCTTCTTGCTACTCTCTTCTCAGTATGTAAATAAATCTCTGACGTCTTCGTTCGAAAGCCTCTTCTCTCTGCAAGATGGGCTAGGGAACCGGCGGCGGGGTCAGCTACCTACGATGGGACCCGCCGGACCCGAGTCGCAACAACTGACACCAGCGGCGGAAAGCTTCCCAAACCCAGAGTCTCAACAACTGGTGGCAGCGGTGGGATGCTCCCTCTAACCACAGGTCCCAACAGTGTACTTACATGTTGGGGCAAAATGAGACAATTGAGACATTTCTAGTTAATTTTTTTTAGAATTTCTAACAGTAGGATCATGGCCATTTTATGTACCGCGTGCCTTGTGCCCAAAAGAAAGTTCCTGTTTGTTTTATGATAGCGAACAAAATTTTTAATACATTCACTATTTCCAATGATTTGTGAAAACTTCGCAAGCTGTGTCCTACTTGTATCTGGTGTAAAAATTTTGTGCCCTGGGTAACACCGAAAACATATAACACAAATTTATCTTTCATTCATTCCTTGCCTTGCACAACTTTTTCCGTGTTTTTCTTTTTTTTTTGTTCGCGTAATGAACCCACGAAATCGGGCGAAATACGGTTGTGTATCTTCCGCCAATACTTGGGATTAAAATGTGGCTATATTGAAATGATTCACTCGTCGCCGCTAGGTTTGTCTTTTTCAGACTGCCGATGTATTAAGTTCAAAGATTTCGCACAATAAGTATTTGCGCAGCTCAAACACGTGGTATATCACGAAGAATCAATGAAAGCTTTCCCCAGTTTAATGACATGACGGTTCAACTATTACAGATATTAAAAATTAACTGTTTATTTCACTTCAGAATTACGCTTCAGCAGTGTCCGCCGGTCCACACATTAGACTGAAAGAGCCTAAGGTGCGATGACCAATTCTGAGCGCGTTAGGTGGCCCGATCTCCCTCGTAACTAGAAACGGTTTATTAACATGATCAGTCCATCATAATCTAGCACAAGATATGCAGATTGCTTTAGAAGTCTAGGAGTAAGATTCACGTTTCACCAGAAAAGCAACAGTTCTACGAAGAAGCGTTTGTACTACGCCAAGAGCGGATTGCACATTCTCTTGCTCTTATCTCTTCCGTCATCTCATCAACTCGATAACATCATTCTCGTATTTTTTTATTCTGGTTTCCTCGAAACGTGTTCCCTGCTAAAGCGGCCTGTTGATATTGACACTAACAGGCCTAGTTATCTATAAGCGCTTCTGTGTTACACTCACAAATGGCATAGTAGGGCTAGTAATCTACGCCTCCTGTGCTATAAAGATGGATGAGAATTTGCACTGAAACAGGGGGGGTAAAGATTTTTTGTATTTATTAAGATTATTGCTATATTTCCTAAAGATCTTAGCATTTATGCCTCAGGGCTCGTCCTGTTCTTTTTTTGCATTCAGTTGCACGCGACACGTGTTTACATTCAGTATTACCCTAAATCGACAACAACCTACAAATAAACAGTACAACTATTAAATTATTTCCATTTTTTACAGAAAACCACACACAAATATGTATTCTACAACATTTGCCACAACGACCATTATGTGCACATTTGGTGCGTATCCAAGGTTCCTCATCTTTTGGCGCACTATTAGTCGTATGATCTTGACTGTCACTATTAATGGTCTCGATGATAAAGCTAGTGCCGGGGCACGTCAAATACTCAACAAAGTTTCTCAAAAGCAAGTTCTCAAAATATATTTCCTAAGATATAACGAAGCATAGAATACTCTAGCAAGACTCAAACTAAGCTGCGCCTGAATAATACACCACGTAACTCAGACCATTTTTTTCTTGCATAGTCGCTCATGAGAGGCCGGTTAATGGCATGTTCGATACAGCTAGCGAGAACACCAAGCGATTACTGCTTCTGGGCTACCACGTCAATTCATTACACTGCCATGAACCCAATCCTACGGCCACATTGAAAAAGCCTTCTTCGAAGAGAACGAATGAAGGCAGCATTCGATATGTATCTACCAAATTGCTAGGAACGTGTCCTTTTCGTTCGGGACCTTTAGCGACCACTAGAAGACAGTCGTGCCACTGAGTTCACTCCACGTATACCTCTTTGCTGTTGAACAAAAGTAACTTTTGACCAAGAAACGAAACGCTCATTGCGAAATCAATAAACATTTAAGAACATAACGCAATGCAAGTAGTATTACTGGGCTTATGTATTGCGCACGTCGTGGCATTAACGCAACACTAAACAACGTACCATGCCTGGTCAAGCCTACAGGCAAACATGTGAATGAATGATCGCGAAGGCCAGATGTCACAACACACCCTTAAGTTAGGTACAACGCCAGCGAAGGCCAGATGTCACAACGCTCCCTAACGTAGAAATACGTTAGGTAAGCTTCTTATGACCTTTCTCCGTCCACGAACTGATGAGCTATCTACAGAGACTGACAGCTTCCTCGCAAGTCACCATAAATCACACGAGCAGTGAAGACCCAAGCCCCGTTCTAGACCAACTGCTTCATACCGGTTCCAAAGTCCCTTCTTTTTTGGATGGGCTCTCCGACGCCAATCGTCCACCGATACAAACCAGGAACACTTATGGTGATAGGACTAACTGTCATGTGTTATTTTCTCACGGTAACCAGTGCGGAATTCGAGAACATCCGTAAAATACAAACCAATGCATTCCCCTATACTACGCACTCTACAAAATCATTTCGTAGCAATCTCGTGATAACCACGCAATCAGATGCTTGTATGCGTATGCGTACTTCAAAATGTATGGCCCAATACATAATCAAGATTTCATCTGGGGCACTCATGTAACCTGCAATAACATGTCTTCCAGTGAATTACGATGATAATTCATTTTACTTATTTATAATGTATAGGAATCACTGTCGTTCACTCTTTATTTATGCGGTTTGGTAAATGAAATCTCGTCTAGCTTTTGCGGTGATGCATGCTTATTTTCCTTTCAGCAACTATGTTAGGTGGGCTGTACGCCGAAAACACGGAAAGTCCAACACTTCCCGCAATGGACAACGCTCCACCGGACTGGACAGACGCAGGATATTCGCATACAGGCTGGAGTAAAAAGCTCGCGAATCACATTAGTGCTGCCAACAATATATACTGGGTGACTATTTTATGAGATCATGTATTATACAGCGTAGATAAAAAAGTTGAAAGCGCCAACACTCGTTATATCAGGAAAAAAGCCGTTTTCTGGAGGCGCACGTTAGCTGTACGATGCACTGTGGCATCTCGACGAGGCGCGGAGTTTATTTGTCGGCGGATGCCGAAGAAGGTTGCTTTAAGTAGAAAATGAAAACGAAGAAAAATGACAAAATCCGAAGACAACTGGATACGTATGGGTTATGGGAGCTAAATCATTGATGTTCCCAAGAAGCCTGCTGCCCGAGGCAGCAAGCAGCAACAGACTGAGGTGCCTATGCCGTATCTCGCCGGCGTCCTTAAGCTTCGACTTTAAGAGCTGAACGCGATAGGGATATCCTGTCCCCAGTGCATACTTCAACTACTTAGTGCGTACTATGTAATGGGTAGTATGCTTTAAACCACGAGCAATTATGAGCGGGAAATGGTTTCGAACTTGCTATGCACCCACTACGTGGTTTTAAGGGAATACGCGCAGAAACGTGTGCCTTTTGTAATGGGTGGCCGCCTTTGAACCACGATGTCATTATGATATTCACATGTTCTGACGCCCGATGGCAATGTACGATTGTACCACGCAATATTACTGCTATATTACATATTGTATTGTGACGTCTGTATGTAGGACGCATGTATTTGTGAAGCATGAAAGTTATTTTCACTGCGTTTCCAAGCAGAGGAAGTTCTTTTCAATGTAATTCCAAGCAGAAGCGTGGCTGTGTGGTAGAACACCTGCTTGCCACGCAGGCGATCAGGGTTCGATCCTCACTCGGACCCGCAAATTTATATTATTCATTTTATTTGCATCTTCCTTGAGTTTTCGGTCACGGACAAGATGATGATTTTTCGCTCACAACCAACGACGCCGACGCCGACGCCGGAATTTCTGCGAAACGAGTTCTTTAACGCTATCGCGTTAAAACGCCAAAAGAGACGAAATGGTCATCAATGCCGTCGCGCACAGCATCTAAGCACAGTGGGTAGTTAGCAGTGATGCCAACGAGCGACAAGTTTTATCTCTAGATTGAGCTCGAAAATTCCCCAGATTGCAAGAAAAAATTCCTAGAATTCCCTACATTGCAAGACAAATTCCTATATTGATTTTTAATGCCGTCATTCAGGCGAATTCACTTTTAATAAAGTGCAACGACAGTTCACTCGCTGGCCCAATTGTTCTAAATCTTCAAATCAAGGCTTCGACGGGCACCCTTCTGGTCTTAATCTTATTAGAAGTAAATGGTGTCATAATAACATCCCACTGAATATCTTTTTTCTCTATTTTCTGTGCAGTTGCACATAAATGGCTTGCAGAAGGCGACACTTGCTACACAGAAAGACATATTTGCCGAATTCTATTTGCGCACTCTTCGAAAGCACAGATTTGATTGTTAGGGTGTATGGCAAGTCTGCAGCGCGTTTCTTGTACTTTCGACTTTCGAGGTTACGGTCAATGTCTATTTTCCATATTTGCGCCAACGTTGCATAATTTTCAGTAAACATTCTCACTGTCTATAGACGGTACCGCCATGCAACGGATAGAGAGACAAACGCCCTGAGGAGGATTAGCAGAGTACGCTACGCTTTCACGTGGCTAGTGCGGGCCACCCGCCCGCCGGACCAGGGTCTCTCTAAGAAGGAGTGGTTCCTTCTCATGCGCTTACGCATCACCTGCTCTTGGTCTGCGGCCCGGCGTCACTGACTTGACAGATCCTCGTCCCCTGCGTGCACTGCGTGCGGAATAGATGAAACGAGTTAGCACCTGGCCCAGCGCTTCAAGCACAACGAGCCGCCTTGCTCGCCGCACTCCAAAAGGGTCTGCTCACGGTTACACAGAGAGACCTCCTGTTTCATGAACGGCACCACACCCAGTTCTTCAAGGCGGTTCTTCGCTTCCTTCGGGACACTGAACTGGATAACCGGCTACAGAAGCCGCCCGGCGCGTCCTCGGTCATGGACGCCATTTTAGATGTGAAGCATCTTATGGCGAACCTTAATCCGGTGGTGGTGGTGTGCCGCGTGCCCACCCTTACTGCGCATGCGCAAACCCTTTAAAAAATAAAAATAAAAAACCTCCTCTCCCCCTCTCTCACCTCTAGGCATCCCTCCCCGCGGCAACCACACCCTCACTGCGCATGCGCCTCTCCTCCTCTCTCCCCTCTTACACTCCCGCTCTCTCTTCTAGGCATCCCTGCCCGCGGCGTCTACACTCCCACTGCGCATGCGCGTCCCCCCTCTCTCTCCTCTCCTACGCTCCCCCCCTCTCTCCTCTACGCATCCCTGCCCACGGCGTTCACACTCCCACTGCGCATGCCTGTCACCCCCCTCTCTCTCCTCTCCTACGCTCCCCCCTCTCTCGCCTCGCGACGCCGACGCAGGCAGCGTCTGCTAGCGAGTTTCTTGGTTGAAAAAACCGACTGCTCGCGCTGCACAACCGTTCACTGGCCACCCCGTATATATGGCAATGGATCTTGACCTCCAAGGTGGTGCCGGTGGGAGATTTCTCTTGTGCGTTGTTGAACAATAAAAATTCGCAGCGTGCGCGTTAACTAAAAGCGGAGTGCGGGTCTGTGTGTCCAGTCGGAGTCTTCTGTCTCTCACTGCCCATTAGCAGCGATTGGCATGTTCCAGTAGGAAACACTGCTCCATCACTCCCTGCTTTGCGCCTCCCCAGTTTTCTCTCCTGCGCAACGCTGCGATGAGCGCCAGCGTCAACGCCGCCGCCAGTGTAAGCGTTAGCGCCCGCTGCTTCACATCTACACATGGTTCCCTTTAGCGGGAGATGGTGTAATTTTTTCTTCTCTTTCTCCTCTAGTCTTCAAATCTTTAATACCCTCTCCCCATTTCCCTACAGGCGCTGAGCCGTGCTCCCAATTAGGGCTGCGGAAGTTGGGTCTTCTCCTCAACCTTACCTCCTCCTTGTGCGGGCCATGCCAACACCTGCGAAGCAGGCAGAGGGGCTTTGGTTTGCCATCTTCGCACTCACGAAGGTTAAGAGTGGCAATATCCAACATATGGGCGCATTGCTATGGTGCGCGAACCGGGTTCTCAGCAAAGAAATTAGGCAGCTTCGCACTATATATATTATCGAAACGAAGTGCGCTTTGCGGTGTGACGATGTGAATATCACACGCAGCTTTCGTTAGCGCATTGCCCCGGGAACTAGTGAAGCTTGGATATAGCTTGCCGAATCATAGGAATACAAATTTAACGTTTATTAGGCTGCTACAAATGTTGAGGCTGCATAGGAACCACAATTGCCGTTAACTCAGCAAGACGTCTCTCTCGTAGGTTTACATATGTAATGTTTATTGCTTCCTCATAAATTTGGATAGCCAGAAGTATACGAACACAATTTAAGTTGCACCAACCTTACGCCCGCATGTTGTCTTTTTCCAAAGCAGTTTCAAGACCTGGCATGACTCTGTGGCAGAATAGCTGATTGCCACGCAGAATGCTTGGGTTCGATTTCTGCTGAGATACTGATTTTTTATCTCGGCATTCCTCGCGTATACTCTGCCGATGTCAGTTTCTCTTAACGCTCTCACATTTAAGTTACTCATGTCTGTTCTTGCCGTTCCGGAGTTGATATAAACTGTCAATCTCCTGTGGCGCATACCCGTGTACCGCGGCCCGTGGTATACGGGTATGAGCCACACGTGTCTGGAGGAAAGGGTTTGGACGACGTACGCGACAGGATTTTCGCGTTATTCATGTCGTGACCAGACAGTCGTATTCCCCAAACTCTCTCACCCTTCCTTCCCAACTTCGGTCTACACCAAGTTAAAGAAGCAATCACGAGAGCACTCAGACGTAGGCGGCTAGATAGATAGATAGATAGATAGATAGATAGATAGATAGATAGATAGATAGATAGATAGATAGATAGATAGATAGATAGATAGATAGATAGATAGATAGATAGATAGATAGATAGATAGATAGATAGATAGATAGAAACGCTCAAAGTGCCTGCAGTCCGCAAAGAAATGCTTCTCATTTAACATATTCAATGCATTCCCAAGCACTACTCGCACTGTTTTTTAAGGTGCGCGACACCCGTGTTTTTATTTCTAGCAACAAGCCGAAAATATTTAAATTTCGTGTCAGAACTCATTTGAATAGCCAGTGGAGGGGGGGTGTTGGGGGGGGGGGGGGGTTGTAAGCAATGCGAAATTTTTCAGTTTTGCATACGTATATATTCACGCACACATACAAACGTACAGATGAACATACATAAAGGTGAGTGAATCGCCCCCCGAAAAAAAATTTGTCTACGTCCGTGTTTTTCGGCTACCACTGGAACGTCGGATTGCGCATGTATTCACGAAATCTCTGTTGCTTCTGAACCCGACGTTCTTGCGGCGTTGTTTGTAGCGCTTTATCGTTCCGAATTTCCAACGAATCATATTTTCTGTTGCGATAGCAATGATATCGAAGCTGCAATCGAAGTTTCACCGTCGCCGTGATGTTCCGTAAATGCCGGAGTGCGACAGTATCCCGTCGCATCTTGTATATACTGTGCATAAGCGTGGAGAGATAGTTGCGTATTCACTGAATTATCTCACCACCTATCTCTTCGAGAGCGGCGAGGATAGATCCTCATGCGTTACGTTTTCGTACGTCCCTTTGGCGTCGAGGAACAAAGGAGCGTAGAGACACTTACAGCCTTTTAGGGGCGAAGCTCCTTAGGGTGTGGGTCTGTCCCTCCTCTGTAGTATGTAGTAGTAGTAGTAGTAGTAGTAGTAGTAGTAGTAGTAGTAGTAGTAGTAGTAGTAGGTAGCCACGTGTAGTGGAATGTACCCACTCCACGTGATAAAGATGACGATGACGCCTGATGACCATGAAGAATAAGCGCGTTCCAGTATAGTGGAATGTACCCACTACACGTGATAACGATGACGATGACGCTGATGACCATGAAGTATAAGCTCGTTCCAGACCACACATTCTCTTTCTGCCATGGATGAAAACGATCGTGAGCGTGCTCTCGCCCTCGAAAGGCAAAACGCAACGCCGACAACAAACGTTCCCTGAGCTTAACGTCATATATGAGGAAAACAAAATCAGGGGAACCCCCTCCTTGTGGTCCGTAGAGCTCTTCAACAAAATCATCATCTACCCCATATGTAAATAATAAAACATTGTGTATATACTGTATGTATAATCACACCACACCCCCGCGTTTGTGTGTCAGGTCTTTGTATGATGATCGAGTGGGCAAAATTTACGGGGATTGACCGTTTTACAGATTACCTCCGGAGCTTCGCCCACTCATCATCATTCACTTCGTGGATATGGCGTGATTTTCTAAGCTGGGTGTAGGTGAAAAGGTAGGCGCAACTCTACAAGGCGAACATCTATAAGGCGATCATCTATAGATAACGTCGACGACGTTATCTATAGATGATCGATCACGTAGAAATCCTGCCATGGCATCTGGATAGATGGTGTGCTCCAGGTTCTACTCCAGGCATCTGAGTGTCACCCTCTCCATTACTTTGACCACATAACGAGCCAATGTGAACAAGATGGTGTGCTGCGAGCTGCAACGGTGACTAGCCGGAATTTATAATAATTGCTGAGGATTTACGTCCTGAAATCACGACATTAATATGAGAGTGGAGGGCTCCGCAAATTTTGACCACCTGGAGTTCTTTTAACGGGCTCTTAAATCTAAGTACACGGGCCCTTTAGCGTTAAGCTTCCGTCGGAATTGCGGCTGGGAATCGATCCCGCGAACTTCGGGTCAGTAGTAGTTGAACGCCATAACCACTAGACCACGCCGGCGGATTTTGCCAGGTTTTAGTACTGCAAGCCGACGACCATACTTCCACCTTATCGGGGAGTGTGCTTTCTCGCAAGATTTCCTTGCACAGCTCGAAGAAAAAAAAATTTCCACGCGCTCATCCAGATAACACAGGGCTGTCTAAGAAATTTTGCCAGGTCCCTGAGCTAATGCGCGTCCATGCAAACCTGAAGGAAGTGCGGAGCTGGGCAGCCTTCTGTATTTCTCCTCGGTTGTCTCTTTCTTTCCTCCTCTCTTTCTTTCTTATTCTCTTTTACAGCTTTTTTGTGTTTTTATCTTTATTGCTATTTCTTTCTATTTTTCTTCCTATTCTTTTCGTTTCTTTCTGTTTCGATTTCTGGCTTCCTTACCCCTTTTCAACTTTTATACGTGCTTTGATGCATTACGCCATGCGACGACAGCATACAACAGCAAACGACAGCCCGGGTCCCTAAAGTGATCCGCACTTAATATCATCACCATGGCGCTCGAAGGAAACGGACCTCAATGGTGCGAGTGCGCGCTCAATATGCTACTGTTGACTAGGCTATATGTACTTTTGCCTGCGTTACGCCAAGCGATGACGACAGCATACGATCACAGCATACGACAGCATACGACAGCATACGACAGCACACGACAGCCCGGCCCCGTGAAGTGCTCCACACTTAAAAGGTGTCTCCTTCATTCTCGTGATTTATGTCGTTGAAAAATGCATGGTAATGTATGCGTGATAATCTGTAGACAAGCCTCCACCGCTTCGAGAAAGCTGACTTTGAGCCATCCTAAGAAGCAGAGGTGGGGGGTACACTTTCTAGAAAGCATAAGAAAGGGCTAACTTGGCACATGCAGACAGAAAACAAACACTCGCGTGCTATGTTTAAGCTTTTCGGGTGCCATTCTCCTGTTCTCTGAGTACCATTCAGTTGAATGATGCTTTTGAAGTCATCTCTGGTGAATCACGTGTTGTAGTATTGTTGTTAAGATAAGCATATATATGTTAGTACCTCCTAAGCGTTTCATAAAAGCAGCCACCCGCCCCATCCTTCCGCCAATGAACATGCATCTTTCCTAACGAAACTGCAGAACTTGAAGCAACAACCACCAAAAAAGCTCTCTCATAGCCTGGACGCAGGTTTGTTAGTGAGTATTACTTATATGCAACCCCATCACTGCAATAAGATCAATCTCGGAGCGCAACCGAGCGGAAGTGACATAGACACAATAAGTGCGAGGCACTCTAGGCTGTCGTCATCGCTTGGCGTAACGCTCCATGTGTAGCATATTGTGCGCGCTCGCGCCTAGGAGAAATCTTCTTCCCCTTGTTCTTCGAGCGGCTCGATGATCATCACTTCTCATAATCGGCAAAAAACAACTAGTGTGCTTGGCGTAACGCAGGCAAAACCATGTATCAAAATGTAAGTAAAGGAAGCCGGCGAGAAATAGAAAGAGAGAGATAGGAAAAAAATTAGGAAGAAAAATAGAAAGAGCAAGAAAGTGAAAGAAATAAAGAGAGACGAAGAAATAGATAGAAATAAAAAAGAGAAAAAAAGACAGAAAAAAAAGAAAAAGGAGAAAACAGAAAAAAAGAGAGGCGGAAAGAAAAAGAAAACCGAAGAGAAAAAATTGGCCGCGTATCTGCGTGCTTCGCTGCAAATGTCGTCGAAAGACGATAGTCTTGTGCCTGCCGTACTACTATGTTTTGCCTTGCCTCAAACAGCGCCTACTCTACGTTGAATTGGGCTGCATCTGGCTGGCATTGATGAAACACTAGGGTCTTTAGAATTGCGTTCCTATGTATTTTCTAATAAAAGAACACAGGACCTGACACTAACATATTAATATAAGAGTGTAGCTGACTGGGCTAGTTGGTTATGCATACTTAAATTAACAGCGCAAAGTGTGTTTCCTTTGTGCGGCGTCCGTTCTTTGCGCTGTTAATTTAAGTAACATAATATTGCGCCTCAGGTATGCGTAGTATTTGTTTTTGATCGAATATGTTCACAAGTATGTACAGAAACACCAGTTCAAGATGGCTGGGCGTTCAGAAATTAGGTAAACTTTGGCCCTGTAGCTAGCTGAATCGGGTCACGGACAGAAAAACAGACAGACATACAGACCAAAATTCTTGCGTTTAAGTATCCCAAGAAAGACTATCGTCTTTAAAACTAAGAAGGCTGCACAGCTCCGCACTTTCCTTCAGACTTGGTAACCCAAGTGCGAAGCTGCCTTTTTTTTTAAATAAATGGTGCCAGCACCGGTAAATAATTTTTGTCACGAGCTCAATGCTTGTGATAAATCAAATAAATCCTAGCATTATATTAACGTGCTCGAAAAAGTCATTCGAGTTTAAAAACTCGAATCGCCGAGAGATAACAGAATTCCCTGACAACATAAGAGCTTGTGACAATTTGTTTTTGCGAGTGTCAAAGCGTCGTGTATGGCACAGACGGTGCTTTTACACCGATCTCCTCTTTGAAAACCGCCTGCGACACCCTTCAAGAAACCACGTGCGCGAGCTGCGTCACACTACCTGAAATAATGCAGCCACTGTTTAACTGGTAAGAGAAGCGGTGTGGCATCCGCAGACGGTGTGTGTCGTAAGCACACTTATTGATGTTAAAACCAAAGCGGCCTCTGCGGACATGAGCGGGTCAATGCAACGCAGAATGAAGAGGCGCTCGTTGCACGCAAATCGTGCTGAAACAGCTTCTTCGGCTTCGCTACCATAATGATGGTTTTACAAATATGTATTCATTTACCCATGATTATGCGCATAATTGTAATGTAATTCAATGTGGAACGCGACGTCGCGTTATGAAAGCGGCATGGTGTCGTAAATTTGTCAGCACGTTTAGATGGTGGGCTGTTATTTTTAGCATCACTTCTTATAGCAGTATTGGTTTTCCTTCGTTTGTTCAAACTAGCTTCAGTTGCAACGCATTGCTACAAAAAGTAACATGAAAATGTGAAGTCTCGTTTCGAGTCTCGTATTCGCAGGAATCTCGGAGACCACACTTTACGTTTTTGTTGAATGCCCTGCGGTGGCGCTGCCGTAATTGCATTGCGCTCACTCTCAAATTTCTTCTATTTCACGTCACTTTTTGCAGCAATACGTAGCAACTTAAGCCAGTTTTACGGAACAAAGGAATACCAATACAGCTATAAAGGGTGATACTAAGAATAAAAAAAAAACACGCCATCTACAGCTGCGATTCGAGCCCGGGCCTTTTGAGTGGGAAGCGTGCATTTTACCCGTGCTCCACCTCAGCGGAGCCACGCGCAACTCTTAAACGACGACATATTGCAGATTACCGATCGCAGCACCACGAGCGGATTCACCCTTGTTTGGGCTCTACTTTTCGAAACTCGTTCCGAGCACTCCGCTGTTTTTTTTCTTTTTTCGAAAGACTGCCCTTTGGCATAACAAACGTGCATAACACGAGAGGCTCATCACACATAAACGAACAAGTTGAACTCGTGCATAAAGTTCAACAAGGACCGGTGAAATGGTCCTCTGTTCCTAGTGCACTATACCGGCACGCATACATGCACTGCATCAGGACTGTCTTTTGCCGCAGCTACAGGTGTCGCATAACATTTCCACGTGAGGGCCACTATTTGTTCCAATGTTTTTCTTCTTGCAACGACACACTACACAAATGCAAAGCAGAAATATTCGTGTACATTACGTCTAAAAACAATCCGAATGAAAGCGGGTACCAAAGAAACCAGCTGTCAGTACCTTTAGCGTACGAGTAGCAGAATTGCATTGAATGTGAACCAATCAATGTTTTCATTTTCGTATTTAGACGAGTTATCTTTCTCTGCAAAACACCATCCCATATGATGAGTTGAACAATTGCAGCAGTGCGAGTTGGGCTATGTATCTCCTTCATGCGTAGATATTTGATGGCACTTTGTTTATAAGAACTTGCGCTATGCATAAAAACTGTATATCGTAATTTAGCGTCCCACACAAATCACTGGAGGATTTGGTTCGAGTTAGTGCAAGCTGTGCAGAACTATTTTCAAGGACTGCATTATATAGATATTGCCCTAAATCTCTCAACATCGCTGATAGTTTTTTGCAGAGAAACTTTGTCTGACTTTGTTCCTTTGACCAAGACCCATTTGAACGGCAGTCACAATTTAGTGAATATAGCGGTAACGTTGATAGAAATATATGCGAAACTGTTTTGCTTCAAGCATGCATTATTATTTCGTTGCAGCGTCTGAGGAATCTGTCTGCCGAAGAAATTCGTCAAGTGTATGAACTCTTCGACGAACATCACAACAAGCGTAAACGTGCTGTCAGACCGAGTAGTGCCATTTACCAACTCGCAAAGGTTCTTACAGGCATGGCAGCACACGCAGCGGACAAAATAATGACCACGATTATTGTGCATGTAAGAGGCGCACTACTTGGCATTATGTTTATTCTATTGAAAATATTGTCACTACGCTGTGCTGTCACTGCAAATTCTAAAATGACAAAGATGTAAAGGGCACATGTTGCGGGGCTAGTGGGTTTACATTGAGCACTGACTTAGGGGCGAAGTTTCCCTTAGGGGCTAAGCAATAATTGCGATAGCAACAAATTGTAATGTTACACGAAATAATGATAGCAGTTATCTCTTTTAAACCAGATATCACGTAACTCAACAAAACGCTGGTTTAAAGGAATACGACTCCTCCAGGTACCGAAGCGGTTTTCGTGCTGTCCAGTTTTCTAAACGCGAAGTAAGCGCTGAGAGCACGGCTAGTTTACGAACCGTCTCCGAATGCCTGCCGAGATAGCACGCGCACCAGCGATTGCAACCTTCGAACAACGCAGCCCCCCCCCCCCCCCCCACCTCCGCTCTCTCATGGCGTCCCTTTATACTCCTTAAACTCTGCAAAAAAAAGGCCTATTCTCGTGAAATAGGCCGTCAAAGACGCCGATGCTACCAAGCACGGTAAGCTTTCTAGTGTAACGTAATGGTAGACTAAAAACGCCGGCGAAACGTTAGCAGTTATCTTTATTGATTATATGGATGTCAATGTGTACCGAAAAGGCAAGCCGAATCACATGACAACCTGGCGCGATCTGTCAGTGCCCGCATGGGTATGCATTTGTACGTCTCTGTGGCGAAACGGTGCAGCACCACTTCCGCGCCTGCGCGCCGCATCGACGCTTTAGAACGTGAGCGCCACCGATGAGCGATAAGAACACTCTCGCCCGACGGAAGACAGAAAAACCAGGGTATATGCAAACTCGTAGCGCAACTTCTATAGAAGCCCATGTGTAAAGTAGTTGGCGGCTCGTTGCCACCATCGCCGTCTATGTATCGTGGGGCCAACGAACACTAAGCAAAACATTTTTTTAAAATGTAGGACGTCACAATCGGAAGCGGTAGCGACGTCGCGCATTTGAACTACATGGCACGAAATAGAAATTTTTCTTAATTGCTGACCATTTAGATGCTTTTAATAACTAGGCAATTTTATTGCACACTTATGGCTCGCCCATTGCCTATGCGAGAGAAAAGGTAGATCAACAAGAAAGACTGGGGTAGCAAGGTTGTTTTATTAGCCAAATACTAGTGTATTACTAATACACACCAAATACTTAGCAGATGAAGAAAATATGGTACAAGGGTTGACGAACACAGTAGCACAATGGTTGGAAAACTCGCATGGCCCAATGTTGGAAAACCACTGCAGCGAGACAGTAAACTTGGCAATATCACATGGGGAACCTTAGAGCAGAACGTTCCTTCGCTTAGCGTACCGCATTCACCGTCACGAAAAGCGAGGGCACACCCCGACCGTGCGCCAGCGAAAGCAGTCTGCGGTCACCGGAGCTGTTATCTACTGATTCTGCGAGCTAGTTCAGCTTCTATGAAGTGTCACGTCACTAAACAACACATAAGCAAATAAATAACCTACGTAAGACACGCGCGAAATCACCGCGCAAAAGTGAAGGATGCCTGATTGACCCGAAAATGCGCCGAATGAAACACAAGCCCACCTACATCAAAGGAGTGAAACAGACTTCCCCGTGACATTGCTAGAATTACTGATAACGCCTTCTTCCGTGATGCATTAGCTGACATTGTGCAGTTAGGTTTTTTGGTGCGTTGGATAACAATGTATAATTAGATTCTGCGATGTATTAGCAAAGATGTATGAGTATATAAATGTATTAGCTAACATTGTATTACACGAGATTTATTTCTACAAGCTAACTCTGTTCAGTGCTTTTTCTGCAGTTAACTTTTTTTTTGTAACAACTCACCTCCTCTGTAATGCGGTTTAGCCAATTATGGTATAATGAATAAATAAATAAATACACATGAAGTGTTATGTTATATGGTTCATTAAAATACAAGGCATTCGCAAGAATATCTCTTAATTTCCCTAGGTTCTAATGTATTTGTACAAGAAGCGAAATACTCCGAGGTGCTATGAAGATATTGGCTGTTTTTATTACGAGTATGGACTGGGCCTGGACTTGGGTGCACCTGACAAACCAGAAGAAGTCGGTACAGTTATAACTCTGTACGGCTCCGAATTTAATTACTCAATCAAAGTGCACAAAGATGTCTGGATACAAAAGTATGTTGTTAACTGGCAAATTGAGTTGGAAAAGCCACTTTGTGCTATAATACATGGATTTAACTTCAATGATGACATCAAGTGGATGGAAGACATGCGGGATGCGTTGATGAAAACGGTGGGTGGCATCGGCTCGCATAAGTTTTACTTACATTAGTTTCACTGCATGCCCCCTGTGTGCATGCTCGACGTAAAGGCCTACTCCATGCACATTTAAATGTAATATACCAAGCCTCATTGCGCGGTATGATGCTTTGCGCCAGCGAGTGAGCTTGCGTGATTTCGAAAATTGGCATAAGTTAAAAATGTGCAGAATGATTTCCCGCGCGAAGCGCTTTCTGCGCCACTAGGTTACATGTTAGACCCCCAATATCAGCCCCCCCCCCCCCCTCGCGAGCCACGGCAAAGGAAAGGATGAGGGACTAAGGCCCGTATTCACAAACGAAACTTATACTTAACTTATGACTTAAGTAAGCGATCGACACTTAACGCGTTTCACAGACCAATCTTGAACTTAAGTTAAACTTAAATCAGCACTTAAGTACTGGAAAGTAAAGTGCAGCCACCGGCTACCTTAAGTACTACTTTCGCCGTTTTTTCGTCAAGCAATATGGCCGACCACTACGGCTGTGACGCCGACTTGACTGATTTTTCTGGCCGTGTGGAAGAAATTACACGGGATGAAGCATATCGTTACGCACCGCCGTTACGCCTAGTTCTCAGGGATCGGCAAAATCCCATTCAGGCGTATAACGACGCGGGATTCCTGTCGTAGTACCGCTTTTCCAATCTAGTGGTGCTACGCCTCTTGCAAATGCTGCCACTGGGCCCAAAGGACAACGACCGCGGTCAACCCGTTCCTGCCACTGCATGCCGATGGCATGCGTGAAATATATTTGAGAGGCGAGGCCTCTTACGAAGTGTACCTTTATAAAGACTAGAACATTTACCGCCAGTGTTCCGCGAAAGTTACACTATTTATTGGTGCTTTATTTGATGAAACAAGTGTGAAAACTTCTATAGCCTCGTTCCCAGGAGTCATACTTACAAAGAAAAGTGGTACTTTCATAAGTGAGCCTTAAGTGGACTTTTTGAAACTTTCCCCCAACTTAACTCAAACTTATACTTTCCTCATACTTTCATAAGTGTAACTTATCGCGCAACTTAAGTTCTGTTCTTGAATACGGGCCTAAAAGGAGCAGAGTCGGTCGGGAGCGAACGCGTGTTAATACCATATAAGTGTAAATCTCGATGAACATTGGCACGGGATGTTTTCAGAAGTCAAGATAGCCGGTCGAGGTGGCAGGCTGAATTCCATGAGAAGCAAAGTTTGCCAGGGGGAGACAGACAATTAGCAGGACGGATAAGATTTGGAGCAGCGGGGACAGCATGGATGCAGCAAGCACAGGACCATGTTAATTTCACTTACGCTTGTAAGGACTTCTCATAAAGATTTTCAGGAAGAAGTCACTAAGGGGTATCGTATAAAGGGTTGGCTACAAAAAACTTCCCCATCTCCCGCTAAAGGGAACCATGTGTGGATGCGAAGCAGAGGGAGAAACGTCGCCGCTCTCGTTTCGCGGCAGCGGCCCGGGCTCTCATCGCTGCGCTGCATAGGAGAGAGAATGAGGCGCGCTCCGTCATTTTTATACCGCGGAACTACCGTGGTGCCCCCCAGCGGGGTATGCAGCTGTCGCACCACCTGTCGCGCGCCGCTCCGCAGAGGATTCCTAGAGGAGAGAACCGTAGCAGAGGAGAGAGAGAGGGGGACGCGTATGCGCAGTGGGGGGTGTGGGATGCGGGAGCCGCTCCGAAGAGTAGAGGATTCCTAGAGTAGAGAAAGGGGGGTGAGCGTAGGAGAGAGGGGGAGAGGACGCGCATGCGCTGTGGGGATGTCGGACGCGGGCGCCGCTCCGTAGAGTAGAGGATTCCTACAGCAGAGAAAGGGGGGTGAGCGTAGGAGAGAGGGGGGAGAGGACGAGCATGCGCTGTGGGACGCGGGCGCCGCTCCGTAGAGTAGATGATTCCTAGAGTAGAGGAAGGGGGGTGAGCGTAGGAGAGGAGAGATAGGGGGGAGGGGACGCGCATCCGCTGTCGGGGTGTGGGACGCGGGGACCGCTCCATAGAGTAGAGGATTCCTAGAGGAGAGAAAGGGGGGTGAGCTTAGGAGATGAGAGAGAGGGGGGAGGAGACGCGCATGCGCTGTCGGGGTGCAGGACGCCGCTCCGTAGAGTAGAGTATTCCTGGAGGAGAGAAAAGGGGGTGAGCGTAGGAGAGGAGAGAGGGAGAGGAGACGCTCATGCGCTGTGGAGGTGTGGGACGCGTGAGCCGCTCCGTAGAATAGATGATTCCAAGAGGAGAGAGGGGGGAGAGGACGCGCATGCGCTGTGGGACGCCGGAGCCGCTCCGTAGAGTAGAGTATTCCTAGAGCAGAGAGGGTCAGAGGACGCGCATGCGCCGCTCCGTAGAGTAGATGATTCTTAGAGTAGAGGAAGGGGTGAGCGTAGGAGAGCACAGGGGAGGAGACGCGCATGCGCTGTGGGGGGGTGTGGGACGCTCCGTAGAGTAGACGATTCCTAGAGGAGAGAAAGGGGGGTGAGCTTAGGAGAGAGAGGGGACGCGTATGCGCTATGGTGGTGTCAGACGCGGGAAGGAGGGACGGACTAAGCCCCCTCCAAACACATGCAGGCAAGATTAAGGAATGGGGTCAACCTGGGCGACAGACACCACCTGCCTAGCCATTGCTAAGCAGCCTCTCTGTGCTCTCGGCCATGACTCAAGGAATGGGGTCAACCTGGGCGATGAGAACCTGGGCGACAGACACCACCTGCCTAGCCATTGCTAAGCAGCCTCTCTGTGATCTCGGCCATGACTCTGATGACTGTGTTAGGGTTGACGGCCTTCATATTACTACAGGGTTCTGGTTCGCATAATGGGTGCTTCCCTACTTCATGACAGTGGCCGGACGCGGGACGCGGGACAGGGGACGGGTGACGCGGGAGGGACGGACAGAGCCCCGAGCATAAGATGCTTCGCATCTAAAAAACTTCCCCATCTCCCGCTAAAGGGAACCATGTGTGGATGCGAAGCAGCCGGGAGATGGTTAGCTTGAGGGGGAGAAATGTCGCCGCTCTCGTTTCCCGGCAGCGGCCCGGGCGCTCATCGCGGCGCTGCACAGGAGAGAGAATGAGGCGCGCTCCGTCATTTTTATACCGCGGAAGTACCGTGGTGCCCCCAGCGGAGTATGTAGCCGTCGCACCACCTGTCGCGCGCCGCTCCGTGGAGGTTTCCTAGAGGAGAGAACCGTAGGAGAGGAGAGAGAGAGAGGACGCGCATGCGCTGTGGTAGTGTGGGACGCGGGACGCGGGCGCCGCTCCGCACAGTAGAGTATTCCTAGAAGAGAGAAAGGGGGTGAGCGTAGGAGAGGAGAGAGAGACAGGGGGGAGGAGACGCGCATGCGCTGTGGTGGTGTGGGACGCGGGAAGGAGGGACGGAAAAAAGCTTGGCAGTAATAGCTACTCCGTTATTTGTGTGTTTTTTATCCGGAAATAATAAGAACAACGGCTGCTAAATGTGAAAAAAATAGCGTAGCTTGCTGTGGAGACGCAATGCTAAATAGATAGCAAAGCTGATGAGCACCTAGGTAGTCCTGGCTGTCGCTGTTGGGCTAAGTTTTGCAAATGTTCTCTTTCTTTTTTTCTTTCTTTCTTTCATCTCTCCATTATTGGGTATCTTTTCTTTGCTCTATTTATTCCTATTTCTGTTTTTTTAGATGTGAAGCATCTTATGGCGAAGCTTAATCCGGTGGTGGTGGTGGTGTGCCGGCGTGACCACCCTTACTGCGCATGCGCAAACCCTTTCAAAAAAATAAAAATAAAGAACCTCTCCCCCTCTCTCTCCTCTAGGCATCCCTCCCCGCGGCAACCACACCCTCTCTGCGCATGCGGCTCCCCTCCTCTGTCCCCTCTTGCGCTCCCACCTCTCCCCTCTAGGCATCCGTGCCCGCGGCGTCCACACTCCCGACTGCGCATGCGCGTCGCCCCCTCGCTCTCCTCTCCTACGCTCCCCCTCTCTCCTATAGGCATACCTGCCCGCGGCGTCCACACTCCCACTGCGCATGCGCGTCCCCCCCTCTCCCCTCTCCTACGCTCCCCCCCTCTCTCGCCTCGCGACGCCGACGCCGGCAGCGTCTGCTAGCGAGTTTCTTGGTTGAAAAAACCGACTGCTCGCGCTGCACAACCGTTCACTGGCCACCCCGTATATATGGCAATGGATCTTGACCTCCAAGGTGGTGCCGGTGGGAGATTTCTCCTGTGCGTTGTTGAACAATAAAAATTCGCAGCGTGCGCGTTAACTAAAAGCGGAGTGCGGGTCTCTGTGTCCAGTCGGAGTATTCTGTCTCTCATTGCCCATTAGCAGCGATTGGCATGTTCCAGTAGGAAACACTGCTCCATCACTGCCTGCTTTGCGCCTCCCCAGTTTTCTCTCCTGAGCAAACGCTGCGATGAGCGCCAGCGTCAACGCCGCCGCCAGTGTAAGCGTTAGCGGCCCGCTGCTTCACATCTACACGTGGTTCCCTTTAGCGGGAGATGGTGTAATTTTTTTCTCTCTCTCTTTCTGCCTATTTCTTTCTATTTCTGAGTATCTCTATGTTTCCTTCTCTATCGTCCGTTTCTTTTTGTCTGTCCATATTAGTCACTTGTCTCTATCTCTTTCTACCGCTCTCTGTGTCGTTCTCTTTCTTTTTTTAATTTCGGGATTTTTTATCCTTCTTTCTGCGTTTTGTTCTCTCTTTCTCTCGTTCTCTTTCTTTCTATGCTAGGATTTATTTTCTCCCTCATCCTCAATCTCACATCTCTCTTCCTCAGCAGCACCTGCCTTTGCAACCCCCCTTGCTATAGTATAGTATACATGGCTATGATATGCCCTGCTAGCGTGCCTGGATAGCCGAGTGGTTAAGGCGCTCGGCTTCGGACTGTGGGTACGTGGGTTCGAATCTCTCCTTGCAAAAAAAAATTTTCCCCTAGAATTGCTCCCTTTCTCTGTCTTTATTCTCTTCCTATCTCATTTTTTCTCTCTCTCTGTACTCATTGTCTCACCTGTCAGAGTAATTGCCAGCTCACGCAGGAGAAATCGGCGCACGTGTTTCGGCAGTAAAGCAGAAGACGAGGAGGAGGAAGAGAGCTCGAGCTGGTCTCGCGGAGTTGGCGCGGTGCAACTGGGGTATTAGCGGAGGCTCCACTGTAAACAGAATGAATAGAGCACGTGCCGGTTCATGAGGGTGATAGTTTCTTGTACTCATTGTACACAGTAAAGCTTTTAAGTAGCCAGAAAATAGCCGTGGAGCCAACCTGAAATTTTCATCGCCAAGCATGGTTGTGAAGCAGCCAATTTCCCGCGTTGTGCCCACCGACTGGAACAGTGAAGAAAGGGATTTGAATTAGAGACGAAAAAATCAATGATATGGAGAAATCTGCACAAAGTCTGCACATATGCGTGCATATGCAGGCTGAGTACCTGTTTTCAGTATGTCTGAAATAAATACCAGTGGAAGAGGGCAACTCCACCGTGTATTTAACTTGCTGTACTCGGATACGACAAATGTCGCTGCACGCCCCAAACAGCAGCCTACTGCTCTGTCGTAGATGAGTTCCAGGCTGATGCCTCCTTGCTCGCAGAATGAGCTGCCAGCACCGGCTTAGCCAGAGACAGAGCACTCTACAATCCGAGCTCCGCTTTTCTCACTAGTTCACTGACCCTCTGGTCCCCTCCTCGTTGTGTTGGATATGTCGGATGAATGACAGATTGTCCCGCATAGTTTGGCCAACCAACCAGGTCCAGCGGACCTGCTTGGTGCTCACACTTCGGAGGTGAGGAGGTGGAAGAGAAAGACAACAGGGAAGGGAGGTTCGGAGGTGAAAGTTACACGTCACGGGAAGTTTAGCGGAGAAAAATACAAGGGACGGTACAAAAGAGAACAGGACAGCAGCTGACTCGCAATTAAGTTTAATCACATACGGTCCTTTGCCCTATGCGCTGTTCATTACCAATTTGCCTAGCTTTCCACATTAACACTTTATAGACGTCAGACTCTGCCCAGGCGGCGCTGCGAAAAACGCCGCCACCAGCGCTCTCATCGCCGCCCTGGCCATAACTCGGGTAGTGCATAGAGAGCCGTCCGCAAGCGAATGTGCATAGCCCGCTATAGAACCCCCCCCCCCCTTTCGTTGGTGTTGAGAAGCGGTTTCCAGAAAATTAAGAACCTGGAAAGCTTATTCCGTCAGTCCACCCTAGCTTCAGAAAAGTAGGAGGCTCATCAAACTGAACTGCGGCTACAATCCAAAAGATGTTTCAGTTATTTCAGCGTGCTGCAACTCGCAAGCGCAAGCGAGCATCGCATGACATCGAGTTCGAGGCACTCCGACGTGCGTTCTGTAACGCCTAATTGCGTTTAAATTTGGGCATATACATAATCTCAAAGCGATGAAGTACGTGCACGAGCAATGTTTCGTACGATCAGTGGTACAAAAAGCTCGCTTTATCAGGCACGAATGGTCGCGGCGATTTTCGCCTTTGCAGTTGCATTCTCCATCCATCTCTCGCTTCCAGTGCGTCGAACTGTTTTATTACGCATCCTCGAATGTACTGTTGACGGTTGTCTTCCGTTTGCATATACTGCAAATGGGGATACGTGCGTGTCCACTTTCTCGGTGTACAACGAAAGGCAAAACTGTGGCCTCCGAGATAGCTCCGGCAATCGCGGAGACCACGAGCAAGAAAAACCTGACGGTGGTCACGACGAAAATTTTGCGATTTACTTGTATGACGCACGTCTTAGCATTTGCTAGTTAAAGCCGCAAATTTGAACCTTCAATGCGTGTGTGCGCGATGCTGTGTGATGACGACCAGTTCAGATTATGGGTGGTTGCGGAGTGCACGATGTTTATCGCGAGCTTCACCATTCTGCATTTAACTGCTGCACGGCGCGCACCGCTGTCTGAGGCTCAGCTGAGCTTCATAGTCAAGGTTACCACGGTTCTACGTCAAGGCTACTCAAAACACTAACGTGAGACCCACATTATCACACTTTCCCATGCGACCGGCTGTGGAGGAACGCGAGTAATTCGCTTACCCAACACGTTCGCAACGGCCCGTATCCAGAGCTATCGCCGTTCTCCTTCGTGCAATAGCTACGGAAATCGGTAAAACTGAAGTCCTTCACGTCCGTGGCAATCGACAACGCAACAGTAGCGTCGACTGAAGCCTTACTGGCCTTTTTTCGTAGCGCGGAGCTGTTGCGTCTGCTCTTGCTTTCGCCGTCGTTCTGACATGCACTTCATGGCGGTTCGGTTGCGCGTCCGACTAGCGGAGAGAAATTCGTAGCTCTTTTTCTGAGTGTTCAACGCGCCGACACACCAAATATTTCGGTTAATCGTTGTTTCCAACTCGCTAGTTGCATCTGGTTGCACAGCAAACTGTGCAAGGGAGCCGGACTTTGCACTACCCAAAACTGCTCCGACAGGTGGCGCTAAGTGTCTGCAAAACTCCAGAGTCTGACGTCTATATGCCTGCCGGGCCCACAGGCCGTTTCGCAAACCAGTGAGATGATGCTCGTTCGCCAGCTTTGCTGTCTGCTTACGATCCTCGAAGGGAGATATCCATGATCACCGTGTGTTGCCTCGTCTGGAGTGCCGCCATCAGGGGCGTAGCCAGAAATTTTTTTCGGGGGGGGGGGGGGCACCACCTTGATTTCGGGAGGGGGCACCTCCTTGAAATGGTAATTTTCGCTCTGTATGCCATGGCGAAAAAAATTTCGGGGGGGGGGGCACGTGCCCGGTGTGCCACCCCCTGGCTACGCCCCTGGCCGCCATGGACCTCTAACGCAATCCGGCCGCCATGGACCTCTAACGCAATCCGGCCAGTCTCTCTTTAGCGAGGCTCGCGCGCCAGCCTGATCGTCGATGAGATGCAGATTGCCGCGTTGCCGAAAGCCAAGCGCTGTGAGGGCCACACACTTCCACAGCTGTCGCACCACCTCATAACAACAAATAGCCCAAAGAGCACTCGAGCGCAAAAAGGATCGACGCGCTGTGTATTCACTCAAAGCTTGTCCTTGGACACCTGGATGCAGCTGATTGCTGCTGACACTGCCACCTAGACGTAATTGTAGCTCCCAATTCAATCGGTATAAGCATCCTGCAGGCGCAGGGGAGAGTGCTGATCCGCTGCCCCTGGTAGGCAACGCGTGGCCGCCAAATTAGTACTGAATCTCAGACTGAGGCAGTTACCCTCCAGCGGAGCATTGTGGTCCTACTGCCGCAATATGGAGAGTGAATTGTCTGCTAAATCATTTGGTTTGACGTGTCCTATTATAAAAAACACTCTGCAATAAGCAGGCTACGTTGCTACATAGACATGGAAAGTGTCCCTTCATAAGACCCATCCAATATTTACATCATTTGAAAATGTCAGACACGCAATAGAATAAGTTCCAGTGAAGAAAAGCCAGTAAGATTATGCGACAAAATAGCGTTCTTTAAAACAGCAAAAAATAGCATTTTTTTCTTTGTGTAGCAGCTTTCACTGGCATCATGTTTGACGATGAGCCTTTCAGTATATTTACGTTATGCCATGTAGCTCATTGTATGTCTCCGGAAAGCTAATTTCAGTGAGCTGTATGCAAGCTCTAGCACGGGATATAGTTCGCTCTTTGCTCTCACGCTTCCTTCCATCACCCTGAGGAGGGTGCTTGTTCGAGTATAGATTTAAGCGACTCACTTTTCATGTCTATTCCTTATGCCAAAACAAGTGTCCAGTAGCTATGATGTCTTTTTTGAAATTACCAATGACATCATCATCGCGACGTAGCATTTAACATGAAGGTGGCTGGTCTTTTAGGGGCGAAGCACCTTAGGGCTGAGCCTTGTCCGTCCGCGGTGTCCGTCATGGCGAGATTCGTGGATGTGAGACAGAAAAAGTCCGGCAGATCCCACGCACTGTGGGATTCGAAGTAATGCGAAGCAGCCAGGAAGGAGCAAATCATGCGTTACATAATTTGCATGTCATGTTTTACATGTTAGGACCTGTCATTTATGTTCGTCATACAGTCACGTCGCGCAATACCGGTTTTGGTGTATATCAAGCTAGCGAACTGGACGCAAGCGCACGATGAGCGTGGCATGTAAATGGCGTTGTAGATGACATGCATGCCAAGATTTTCATGTTACCACCTGCCACTTATGTTGGTTATACAGTCACGTCACTCAATACCAAATTTGGTGTCTATCAAGCTAACGAAACGGCCGCAAGCGCGCCATCAGCGTGGAATGTAAGTCATGTCGCTCATGACATGTCATGATTTCCATATTACCACTTGTCATTTATGTTCATCGTACAGTCATGTCACACAATACCAAATTTGGTGTATATCATGCTAACGAAACGGCCGCGAGCGCGCCATGAGCGTGGAATTCAAGTCATGTCGCTCATGGTATGTCATGATTTCCATATTACCACTTGTCATTTGTGTTCGTTCATACAGTCATGTCACTCAATACCAAATTTGGTGTCTATAAAGCTAACGAAATGGCGGCGAGCGCGCCATTAGCGTGGCATGCAAGTCATGTCGCACATGAGAAGTCATGATTTCCATATTACCACTTGTCATTTATGTTCGTCATACAGTCACGCCACTCGAATCCCAAATTTGGTGTATATCAAGCTAACGAAACGGCCGCGAGCGCGCCATGACGTGGCATGTAAATTATACTTTTCATAACAAGTTAATCATGATTTTCATGATATGACCAGCCATTTATGTTCGTCATATAGTCATGTTAGGCCATACCAAATTTGGTATAAATCCCATTAACGATACGGCCAGGAGAGCACAAAGTCGTAGGCGGCTAGATAGCTAGATAGATAGATACGCTCAAAGTCGCCGAAGTTCGCTAAGAAATTCTTCGCATTTAAAAAAAGGTTTAGCAAGACAAACATCAATTATAATTCTGACAGAACAATATGAAACACCTAGAAATACAAACCCTTTATACTAATCGGTGACTTTAACGTAGACATTAAGGACCTTAGGACCTAGCTTTGTCGTCGACTCTTTATGTCACTTTGCGTGACTCAATTTACATTATAAGGGGCAATGCTCGGGTAACATACGGTTACTCACCTATACAATACCCAGAGCTTCGCCCACTCGTCATGATTCACTTCGTGGAGATGCGTGGATTTTCTTTTTACTTCTAAATAACACTTGCAACTCTAATTCGCACTAAGGCATACCTCGAAGAATTTGCGCCAAATAGGAAAGCCAATGACTTATGTTATGATCTTACCATTTACGTCATTACACTGCACTCTGTTTTGGCGGGCTCTTGAACAGATCAGCAAAGTGTGAAACCATATTTTTTAGCCTCTTTTCTAAATGCTGCTGAAGTGGTCTCGCCAAAGATTATGTGCCAGATGATTTGTTTTTTTTTTCAATTTTGTTCATGGTTTTGTTTTCATATCTAGGTTAAGTGCAACGTCTTAATTGTTACGTGGCTAGACGGAGCTCGTATTCCTGACTACACGAGAGCCGCTTCGAACACAGCTATGGTGGGTGCTTTGCTCTCCCGGCTGCTTCAAGCCATGATTCGGACGTCAAACGGGAGGTTGTCTGCAGAAAATATCCACGTCATCGGTTTCAGCTTGGGTGGACAAGCTGCTGGGTTTTGCGGTCGTCACTTCTACAACAATACACGAGAAAAGATTGGACGAATCACAGGTAATTATTTAACCATGAGCAACATATATATATATATTGTAGTGGAATGAGAGATACAGACAGCACCCTCGCTGTGGGCCAGCTGTTCTAGTTCTTGTTCGCCTGTTATCTATGGCGCACACCCACTGTGGGGCATTGGCCAGGACTTCAGTGGTTTTCTAACATATTACGAAATTTTAGAATAAGGGAGGCTATCGAATAGAAAGATTAGAGATTACATAGAAATTATGATGCTAATTCTAATTTATATATTTCTAAAAAAACAAAAATACAACGAAGCTCTCTTTTATTTTTATTTTTAAAAAAAGGTAATAAAATAAAGCAATACCCTCATTTTTTTAACACGAATATAATGGTGTTTAGTCGTAAGGATCGTAATGCTGGTCAGCTAGTCAACCGATTGGTTTCGTTAATGTAGTCTCTGACAGCTACGCATACCTTCGCATTGGAGCACCCAGAAATAGAGGCTCCAAAAGACAAAATGACAGGCACAGATAAATCCATTCCAATAGCACGTAAAGAAGTTTCTAAAAGGGTTTTTCGTGCTGTAGCAAACCGCCTGCATGACAAAAATCACAGCATATCCGCGGAGTGAATGATGATGAGTGGGCGAAGCTCCGGAGGTATATCATCAAAGACGTGATGGTGGTTGGTTGCATGTGGTCAAACGATATGCATGTGAGACCATATCGCGATGCCAAGTGTTGTATGGCATCGCGATCGTCATCGTTATGACGCTTAGTGGGTACATTCCATGTGGTGTGCGGTGATGGCAGCGTCATCGTCATCACAAAGGGAGATACTGCTGGTTACGCGCGTGGCTACTACGTACTACAAACTACAAGGGACGCACGACCCACGGCAATGACGTGATGGTGGTTGGTTGCATGTGGTCAAACGATGTGCATGTGAGACCATATCGCGATGCCATGTGTTGTATGGCATCGCGATCGTCATCGTCATCACGGCACACCACATTCCATGTGGTGTGCCGTGATGGCAGCGTCATCGTCATCACGCAGGTGGCTACTACGTACTACAAACAAGGGACGCACGACCCAGGGCATAAGGAGCTTCGCCCCTAAAAATCACAGCATATCCCCGCGGAGTGAATGATGATGAGTGGGCGAAGCTCCTGAGGTACATCATCAAAGACGTGATGGTGGTTGGTTGCATGTGGTCAAACGATGTGCATGTGAGACCATATCGCGATTCCATGTGTTGTATGGCATCGCGATCGTCATCGTCATCACGGCACACCACATTCGATGTGGTGTGCCGCCCACCAGACACCACATGGAATGTGGTGTGCCGTGATGTGGCGTGATGTGGCGTGCCGAGAGTCATGGTTACTCCCGCCGTTTACCCGCGCTTTTAGATGCGAAGCATCTTATGCTCGGGGCTCTGTCCGTCCCTTCCCCGTCCCCCGTCCCGCGTCCGGCCACTTTCATGAAGTAGGGAAGCACCCATTAGGTGAACCAGAACACTGTAGTAATATGAAGGCCGTCAACCCTATCGCAGTCATGAGAGTCATGGCCGAGAGCACAGAGAGGCTGCTTAGCAATGGCTAGGCAGGTGGTGTCTGTCGCCCAGGTTGACCCCATTCCTTGAGTCATGGCCGAGAGCACAGAGAGGCTGCTTAGCAATGGCTAGGCAGGTGATGTCTGTCGCCCAGGTTGACCCCATTCCTTGAACTTGCTTGCATGTGTTTGGAGGGGGCTTAGTCCGTCCCACAGCGCATGCACGTCCCCTCCCCCTCTCTCTCCTACGCTCACCCCCTTTCTCTCCTCTAGGAATCCTCTACTCTACGGAGCGGCCCCCGCGTCCCCTCCCCCCTATCCTCTGCTACGCTCACCCCCTTTCTCTACTCTAGGAATCATCCACTCAACGGAGCGGCTCCGGCGTCCCACAGCGCATGCGCGTCCTCTCCCCCTCTGTCCTCTAGGTATCCTCTACTCTACGGAGCGAAATGATCTATTGTTTAAAAAGAAATGATAAAAGAAATGATCTATTGTTTCCAGTTCACCACAGAATGCTCACAGTGGAGAAGGTGCCTGAGTAGACCTGTGTTTGTAGAAGTTTAGATTCGGTACCCGGCAGCGCAGTCTCGTGATAGATACTTCTAGCTTACGGGTTTGACAAAACGCTCTCCACCAGGGATACAATAAATGCCTATATTCAGTGGAGTTTGTCAGCGCTGTGTTATTCTGACCTCGTTCTCTTCTTCCTGTAGCAGAGTATGCGCCCGTGCCCGAGCCCCGCTTTTCATCATTACACTCGGCCATGACTGCGAGCGCGCGCCACTGCCGACAATGCTTCTGGTGGGCGGCACTGGCTGCATTGCAGCGGTCGGTCGCGGCCACGCTGGGACTCTGCTTGGGGATCCGTAAGTAGGTCTGGTGGGCGGTATTGGCTGTGTCTGGGTGGTCTGACTTGTGGACGCCACAACCTGCCTTGCTGGGCTGCTGAACACTCTAGTGGACGACAGTGGCTGTCTCGTTGTGGCCGTAGGCCTCGGCCACGCTGCAGCTCGCCGTTGTGTCTTGCAGAAAATGGCATTAGCAGGTGGCACTGAATATTCGGAAGGGGTCAAAGGTGCTTGCGACGATTGTCCTGTTGCCGTTCTGAACACACTTTCGGAGGTCCTTGAGACTTTATGGGCTTCATACGATCTTCCATTTCCTTCACCGGTGGCGTCTTAGACACGACGGGAGCTGACACCCGCATGTGCCCTTGCGAAGGCGAGACTGGGAGCAACTTCTTCGACTGCGCTGAATCAGCGGTGCCAACGCAGTCCGCTCGATAGGAGGTGAACATGGGAGGGATGCCTTGTCCTTCGTTATTAGTTGAATGAGACTGAACTGGCGTCTTCGCCAAGTAAACTGGCGCCTCTATGTGCCCAAGTGATGATGTGCTGGTGATTCGGGACTCCGGCGTTTCTGACTTTGAGGTAGTAATGATCGCTGCCAGGGGATGTCGCGAGGTAGGTTCAGACGGGAAGTCTGAGGTCTCGACCGTGATGCCCACCTTGCGAATTGGGTCGGTGTCTGTGGCGGCTTGTTCCGCGAAGCTTGCTGGGAATGAGCTGCAGGAAGCAGATGTACCATCGCTGTGGTACCACATGGAAACTCGGTACGTCGGAGAGGGTACGTTAGTGCAGGGCACAGCTACACTATCGTCAAGCAGCCCTTGATCTCGGTCACCGAGAGAGGGCAGGATGGTAGGGGCCTGGGGTGTACCGTCGAGTTTCTTTGTGTCACAGCTTCCATGAGAGGTACACAGTGGGTCGGTAGGGGAAGGGGCTGCAGGCGTGCGAAAGTGGCCGGAAAACGGTAGTTAGTCGGGCACACCATTCAGGTCAGGATTGTTGTTGCACGCCTTCGTAGCCGTGCCATGCCTTGGCTGCATCGCGAATGTGGTCGATGGCCACCAGCCATTCCCGATGATCTGGCCAGGCATGGCTGGTGCCGAGAGAATTAATGGTGTCGACCCACAGGAAAACGTCGTCCTGGAATCCGCGGAACACTGGCGCTGTCCAAACAGCCGACGATGGTGAGAAGGGAGGCGAAAATTCAGAGCTTGCCGACGCCAAGCAGCTCAGATGCTCCGAGAGCTCCGCGAGGGAACGCCGAAGCTCGCGGCGGTGCTCGGGTGAGCTGGCCTCAAGGTTTTGGGAGGCGGCCGCAGCCAACATGGTATTGATTGCGCACAATGTTGGCGAAACGGCAGGAGACAGCTTGGAGCTCGACGCTATCAAGTCGTTAGTCGTGACGCGGAGTTGCGCGATGGTATGTAGCAGCTCCGCGGCGCTGTCGACGAAGTGAGGTTGCGCCGCCGAGGAGGCCTGGACGGTGCTTGAAGCTTCGAGAAGTGGACAGCTGCCAAGTGGGCATGCACGCCGTCCCTAGACGAGAGGAGTCCGTGCGCATGGTTGGCGCGAAGTATCGCGTCGCCGGACAAGTTCCCCGAAACCACAAATGGAGGCTTGGACGCGGTGCGCTGGTGGTGCGCTCGATACTTGCCGCGGCGGTCGCCTAGCGGGTTCTTTCAGCAAAAAAGCGTGACGGCGTTCCTCACGAAGACGCGTCACCCAAATCTAACAGCTGGGGTTCGGCGAAGCCTTTCGACCACTGCGCGATTGTAGTGAAATGAGAGAGACAGAGACTACACCCTTGCGGCGGGCCGGCTGTTCTATTCTGACCTCGTTCTCTTCTTCCTCTAGCCGAGTATGTCTCAACCTATCTGCTGCCGAGGATAGAGCTCAGGAGGAGCACCACCACCACCTCGAGGCTGCAACTGAGGGGTGCAGCTCACCTGCAGGGAGTTTCACGACCTGTCCTGGTACCCACAAACCTCAGAGGCCACTCTCACCACTTCCGGTCTTGGGGCCTGCGTCGGTATCTGACGCCCGCACATCCCGCATATACGCCAAGCCCACATTCCATTCAAAGCGACCGACGACGCGACCTCCAGGCTGGCCAACACTAGAGCGTACGGAGGCGCCGGCCTGCTCTGTAACGTCAATTTCCTCGCAACAAATTGAAAGCGAAGGACCAGCCACCACTCCAGATTCGACCCTCACTTGGAAGCCACAACCCCGGAAATCACGGCAGTCAGTGCCGCCTCCTTGAAAGAACCTGAAGTGCCTAATTAAGCTGGGGTCGCTGTCATCAAAGACCTGCCTGTGCAGGTCATATCTCCAGTGTTTGACACGGTTTCTGACATAGAAGGCTTTACTGCACGCGAACCTTTAATACTCAGCAGCTCGAGCTCTAGCCCCACAGCGGCACTGCTTCAAGAGCACGAGTTGCCTCACGACCGACTACGTGAACTCGGCTATGCGTGCTCGCAGATGGCTAGCAGGACACCACCCCGACGCCCCTCGATACACCTCAAGCAGCGTAGACATCGCAGCTCTGTGCAGCAGGTCACGGTGCAGCATTCACGATTTCCTACGCCGTCAATACAACTGCGACCGGATAAGCAACTCGACGACAAGCAACCGATGCGGCCACTTTGTATGAGCCAGCATCTCCTGCTGGTGCCATCTTTTTCAAGTCACCACGTTAATTCCCAGCGTGGACGAGGTCTACACCGGCCATCCCGACACAGCCAGTGTCGTCCTCCAGAATGTATGGCAGCTCAGCTGGACAAGTCGAGGCATACACAACACCGACAGCAGCGGCACAACCAGTGCTGCCCGCCACAGAAAATTTCAGCCGCTCCCGATGCACGATGCAAAGTCGCAGCGTGGCCGAGTGTAGTGACGAAGAGTGGCACAGGGCCTCGGGCGCGTGAAGAGCTAGTAGAAGAAAAGGAAGAAGCAGAATAAGAACAGCCAGCCCGCAGCAAGGGTGCTGTCTCTGTTTCTTTGTACTGCAATATATATATATATATATATATATATATATATATATATATATATATATATATGTGTGTGTTTGTGTGTGTTTGTGTGACGTATGAAACGTCTGGTAGAGAATGTGTGTAGCTGCGTTGACCCGGTCTTCGTGATCAACACCACAGGGGGGTTCCAGCGCACCCATGCCTGTTTCCTGGATGACGCACGGCTGGCGCTGCACTTGAGTCGGCGCTATATTCCGCAGTCTATACGATGGTATCAGAGGAATCACACGACACCGAACTTAGGGCAGGCGTAACAATAGACCATCAATTAGTTCTACTAGAATTTACAACTACGTTCAAATACTCGTAATTGCCATAGGTTGTAAAACTGACCACCTACCGTTAAATACTGTAAATTGATTCGAAAAGTACGAACGTCCCACCGTTTAGAAGGTTCGTCCTTCGTTTTGTTGCTCGCAAATTGCTCAATGGCCGAGACAACGCACACAATAGGAAAATAACATGGAACATAACCTGCAGGTTCTCTCAAGGCAAAATAATGATACTGGCATCAAGTTGTGCGTGAGCTGTAAGAGTCACCAAAATCCCCGAAAACCTGTCGAACGCTTACAGGGTCCTTGCAACACTTTTTCACCATGGTCAGAAAACACTGCCGATCGGTGGTCGAAGGTTCTTAAAACACGTAAGCCAAAAATTATAACGCAACACGCGCCCTGGACTTCACAAGTAATTCTCAAAGTCAAGAAATCATTCGCTCTTCTTTCGAGCAATGATGCCCTAAAGCCAGATGACCATGCCATGAACCCAAAGTCCACAGCCATTGACTGATTTGAGCCTTGGGAGCAGCGTAGTTACCACGGCAGCCGCAAGAGGCCACCACGTGCCCGCGAGCTTGCTTGCGATGACGTTGAATGTAAGGCACGTGTCTGAAGGTAGGTAGGTAGGTAGTTAGGTAGGTACTAAATTTTATTAAAGTCCTGAGGAAGTCATGCCCCAGTTTTCATTGAGGGAGGACCACGGGCCGCTTCCACGTCGCGACGGGAAGGCCAAGCCTCACCGCCGCGTCGTAGGCCTTCTGAACTGCCTCGTGTTGTTGGAACCAGTCGTGTGTCTTGAACGTGTCTGAAGAAAAAAAACATGGCTGATCCCTCCGTCATAGGAATCGGTATAACACGAAAGTGAAACTCGTCTTCGCAGAAGTAGTGTTAGCGATATGAGAGCTTGTACAATGTCTATTGGTGTTTGACAGCTATAGCACCGTTTGACCGTGGACACACCCACGTTGACGCCCAGTGGCAAATCTCGATCGCGACGACTAACGCCCATGGTCATGAATTAAGTGTTGTTGTAGCTGAAGTTGTCAACATGATATACCTGGACACAGCGTATCGTGAATCCAGCGCAAAGACACCGACAAGCACGTAATGAACACTGGCACTCGATATGCGCGTCTTCAAAGAGAAGTGGTACGGTGTGCGCGCCTGAGTAATAAGGTAACCTACTTTTGCGCTCATGCATACACTACCACTCTGCGCTTCAGGCAACGCGGGAGGCAGGGGTTCGTAGCTTGAGCCGCGAGCGCGCGAAGGCATTCTACGTCCTGCTGGCTTCTGTCTCGCTCCACCGTGGCACGACGTTCGCCCGTCGACATCGCTGCCTTCTCACGACATTCGCCATCTCGGAGGCCATGCATTCGCCCGTCGACTTCTCTTCCCCGCTCAGAGGCGGCGACACCGACCCGCCACGCCAACAGAGAGCACCGTGCGAGAGAGAATGTATGAGAGATACAAGGCGCGTTGGCAGGTTTCTCTCCAGCTGCGTCAGTGGCTTAGTGAGTAAGAAACTGGGCGCCCTTCGTCGCGGGCCAAGATTCAGAGGTTCGATTCCCGGTGGGGGAACATTTTCATAATAATTTTTCTTTCTCATTTGGTAGCGTTAATTATACCAACGTCATATCCGTAACGGATATACTTGGTGGAACCCGGCATAAAACACTATCGTCCTAAAAGAAAATACAGTGATCATGACGCGCGCTGACGAACGAACGCATCTTCTTGATCCTGTGTCATCCGCCCGTCCTACATAGGGCGGGCGGATAACACGGTGTGTACGCACTGGTGCGATTGGAGAGAGAATTCAGTTAAAGCGTGCTACACATCCCTGTAAATCCGCTCGTGCTTGACTAATTCTGAAAATTTTTCGCGGCAGCCGATTTCTAAGGCAATAGGCTATTTTACTGAAGCCATTGAATTATTACTTCGAAACGTGATTCCGGGCCCCTTTAACATGAAATGTTCTGACCCCAGAGAAGTTCAGCTGCAGATCAAGACTTGTCGCATTGCACGGCGAACTGGCCTGGTCATGGGCATGCACCGAGTTCTTAATTAGGAGGGAGGGGGTAAGTTGCACCGAAGTCCCCATCCCCCCCATCCCCCCCCCCCCCGCCCCCACTGTCTGAGCGGCAGAACGGATGCAGGCTTCGCAGCGGATGCAAAAAAAATGTAAATGAAGCGATCACATGCTTCCCTGAGACCCCGGTATTAGGAGGAATGAAAGGCTGTTCTTACAGGTTTTACGGGTAAACTGTTTTTCTTTATTGCAGCAACAGGGGTTTCCAGCCGCCATTGCCGTAAATAACCTCCGTCGCTGTGACCAAGCCCTTAAAGCAATGGCGGGACATGTGCGACTGAGTCAAAGTATGAGGTAGACTTGGCACCCTCCTTGGATGATTTGGGAAGCAGCCGACCCTCCTTCCTCCCTCCCCATCTCTTTGTGCATGCCTGTGGCCATGGCTGGTAGCCATGGCTGTGTCCGTCTGGTAGCGATTGGCACGTAAAAATGACTACCGAAATGACTATGTATAACCGCGCGCCAAGTTTAAATGAGAGAGTTGGCTAGTAGCCGTCTGCGTCATTAAATATGTCATAGATATACCTATTGCGCATGCACGTGTGCTCGGGATCGTTATAGAAGAGCAGCACCTGGTCGTGCCGAGGCAGTTTCAGCCATGCGTAGTCCGAGAAAGAGCCCTACATCTGAAGAAGATGCTGCCTACCGCGAGGCTCGACGTGCTCCAGAGCGATAACGAGATAAGCGGCAGCGATCCGACCCAGCCTGCCTGAACGAGAAAGCGGCTGACATGAAGAAAAAGAGGCAAGATCCGGAATATACTCGACGCTAGAATGATCGGGAAGCGGCAAGGAAACGAGCCAGGCGCAGTCAACCAGGATTTGGACAGCTTGAGTACGAGCGACAAAAGGCCCGTGCGAGTACCTGCACGGTACTCTGGTCGCTCGTACAGAGGGAGCTAATTTTAGGTTTGCGCGCGAGTTTCAAGTTTAGACATTCCTTGAAGGTATGTGATAGACTATGGTTGAACGCTACCTTGTCTACATAAGCTTGGAGCGGTGCAACGAAAAGTGGGCAAAGGTCTATCAAGTTCTGCCAGACATGTATCCAAGAGCCATAAACAGCTGAAAAATAGCCTTGCTTAAACCAAGTTTTGAAACCTAGCCTTAGCCAAGTGATCTATCATTAGCCGATAAAGCCTCGCACTAGGATCGACCAGCATCGCTGTTGTCAAGTCTTGTGCGGCCGAGTGAAAGCTTATTTTTTAAATAGTCGAGATGTGTAGGCTCGCCGTTGGTTCGTGACGAGTCAACAGAAATGATCATCAGAAAACGGCACGTGATCTCTTCGACCTGTTCTTACTCTTCGTCGTCTTCTACATCTGCTTCGCTCCCAGAACACGTGCGACAACTTGTTTCGCGTGGGATGCAATAATTCTGAAGGGCGAGAGAACGAGTACAGACAGAGAAAGAATGAGAGAAAGAAAAAGAAAGATAAAATGAAAGAGAAACAGGAAAATTCTTCGCAAGAAATTTCATGGCGAGGCGGTATTCGTACCTGGGAACCAACAATCCGAAGGTGAGCATCGCAACCACTCGGCTGCCCATGCTGGCTAGGTATAGCATAGCATAGACATGTATAGTATAGTACACCAAGGTCGTGGGAAAGGGAAGTCAAAGTCATTTATTGTTCTATTACACATTGAAAGGGAATACAGGAAAATATACAGACGAGGGTCCCATAGTCGAAGACTGCAGCGGGACCCTCGGTTAATGACAGTTAACAGGAAGTATAAAAAATAAAACAGCGAGCAGGTGAGCTAGAAAAGGAAACGCATAAAACATAACTAATATCCAATAATTAAAGCACATGTATTGAAACACAGTTGTAAAGCACAGTAACTGGAAACAACTAAGAAAAACTATTTATAAAACAAATGCATTGTGAAGATCCTTCACACCTCAAAGAATAAGACTTTTGAAAGAATAACCTATTTAAGTGGCGATATGCTGAATGAGTTAGATTTCTAAGTAAAAAAGTTTACTGAGATGTTTGAATTCATGAAAAAGATGATGAAGTTTTCATAGTGAGAGAGATAAATCATTCCACAGTTTTATGGCCGTGAATGTCGAGGTCATTTTGCCGTAGTTAATATGTGCAATAGACAAAAGAAAGTTAGAGCTATGGCAAACCTTGTATTATTTGTATTAGTAAGATATCTGGAATCAATAAATTCGTATGAGAGTTGTTTATTAAGCAGTTTATGAAACATAATAGTCAGATGATAGCTAAACAAGCCGGTTATGTGTAATATGTTGTTGTCACGAAGTAATGGAGCCGCACTGAAGTGAAGCTAAGGAGGAGAAAAGAGAGAGAAAGAAAGGAAAGAGAAAGAAAGAGAGAGACAAAGAGAGAAATAAATAAATAAAAATACAGAAAGAAAAGCATAGAGAAAGAGAAATATAGAGAGAAAGAAGAAGAAAACTAAAGAGAAACAAAGGAGGCGGCCCACCTCTGCGCTTCCTTGAGGCTTGGCATAACTTCTCCGAACCTGCCTTAACATTTTTTTTAGGGGCGAAGCACCTTAAGACCTCACAATGTCCCTCCGTCCGCCGCAGTCTACAGAACCGAAACCGAAACTGAACACCTGCACAACGAAAAATGAACTGCGTCAAAAACCGTTTTTATGTATGCATCAATCAAGTATATTACAGCACAATACATGATCACCTGCGCCGTCCGTCCGTCCATCTGTCCGTCCTTTATACTAGTCGGCGACTTCAACGTAGATATTATGGACCTTCGGACCAAGCTTCGCCCATTCGTCATCATTCACTTCGTGGAGATGCGTGTTTTCTTGTTTTTTTTTTTTTTAAATCTTAGTCCGAGTAAGCTGGGACACCCGGTATTTGTACACGTCAGTAGATGAATTGTTTTGTTTTCTACGCGTGTCTATGTTCATTTTCTCACGAGTCTTCGGGATCACAAAGGGCATACCTTTTGCTTAGGATGAACGCATTATGTATGTATAAACTTTTCCTTCAGGTCTCGACCCGGCTGGCCCTTTGTTTGAAGGCACTAACGTGGCCTTGTCGAGTAGCGATGCGCAGTATGTCGACGTCATACACACCAACGCAGGATGGATTTTCCAATACAACTTTGGGATGGTCGGGAAAGCAGGGCATGTCGATTTCTATCCAAACGGCGGAAAAGGTCAACCAGGCTGCAACAGTAAGAAACGTGTTTTTTTTTGCATTTGATGATCTTCCATTGGCAATCATTCAGCACTTAGAAAACCACACATAAGTACACGGATTGGATAACATGCATGTAGAGTCACAGCATGGATTCATAGCAGCCTAACGACGAGCCCTTCTGCTAATTACACGAGCTTGGTGTAAGTGAACATTGTTAGCCTGCAGTAGTGTTGAATTCCAATGGCGGAGTCGGAGCAAATGTCTTTTCATGTTTTAAAGTTTGTTTCCTTGATTGTGAGGGGACGGGAGTTACGTGTTTCAGTGCAAGAGTGAGGCAGCCGTCATCTGCGGGTCGGGAAAAGTTGCTGCGCGAAAATCACTGGAGTGGTCCTAAACACCACGCGACGCGACGCGTTTCCTTCAGCCGCCCTTTGACCCGTGTACCAGCGTAGTGGCACCGCGGAAGTCAAGAATTTTCACGGCAACAGAAGACGACCGGACACGGCACGCAGCATTGGTATTGATACTCTCAGTGTTAAAGCTGAAGTTCTGAGAGGCGCAGTGACTCTAACAAAGACATCATTGCTGAAACCACTCCTTACGAGCGAGCATTCAGCAGGATACACTAACTGTATTCTGTGGTTGGGTTTCAGCTCCCTCTTTACTCAGGCAGCGGGGGTTGTGTTCCAATCGTGGATCAAGGAGCGTTGCTCCACGCCAGAGACTAGTGCTCGTCCGGCTGCTCCGAATCTGCCACAGAACTCAAAATGAATTTGCAACCATACAACACAAACTTCATCGCACATGATTTTGGTACTTTGAGTACTTAAAATCACTGTTACGTGGTTTTGCTTCACGTTTTCGCAATTTTTAATTCGCAGCTATGAATGAATTCAGCTTCATATCGTATGCATAATTTAGTAGTCGAAACATACTCAATGTGACTGCTCATTGTTCGAAAATGCGCACACCATGCAGCGCATAATGAGAAAAGATAAACATTTTTAAGAAGACAGAATAAAATATTGATGTTTTGGCTCACAAGCACATGTATAGCTTCATTACTGTTTTCCTGCGAGTCTTCCTCGAGTTCACTGCTCCTGCGGATATCACCGCCATATAAATGGATGTTTCAGCTTTGTGCTGCCGCCTCTGCAGACGAGATGCTCTCTTTCCAATATCCTCTCTCCATTCTCTCAACATCTTTCCTTCCCACTGACGCATGCCAATGGCACCGAGCCGCACCCTTCACGACGGGAGGCAGAAAACAGCGACCTCCTCATTTCTTGTTTCATGAACCACTACATACATGTTGAGTTCTACTTCGCTGGAAAAATAAACCTACGTTTCTTAATCAGTCTTTTTTTTTATTTTACCTACATTCAACGAAGAAAAGCTAGGAGAACACTCTTTTCTGCCATTTAAAATTGCCTGAAATATTCCATCTCTATCAGTTCACCAATCGCATGAGATCTTACGTAGTTGCTTGGTAACGTACACACAGGTACTATCGGCGTCAAATAAAACGCGAATAGCGGAATGCGTGGCCCAAGCATTAGCAAGCATTAGCCCAAGCATTAGCATCTAGTGCGCTCCGTCCAGTCATCACCATTGACAGATGCGCACATCCGGATTGGCAGCACTGCGCGATGCCCCTATAATGCAATATTTTAGGGGCGAAGCTCCTTAGGGTGTGGGTCTGTCCCTCCTCTGTAGTCGTCGTCGTCGTAGTAGTAGTAGTAGTAGTAGTAGTAGTAGTAGTAGTAGTAGGTAGGTAGGTAGGTAGGTAGGTAGGTAGGTAGGTAGGTAGGTAGCCACGTGTAGTGGAATGTACCCACTCCACGTGATAAAGATGACGATGACGCAGTATAGTGGAATGTACCCACTACACGTGATAAAGATGGCGATGACGCATTATAGTGGAATGTACCCACTACACGTGATAACGATGAAGTATAAGCGCGTTCCAGTATAGTGGATTGTACCCACTACACGTGATAACGATGAAGTATAAGCGCGTTCCAGTATAGTGGATTGTGCCCACTACACGTGAAAACGATGACGATGACGCTGACTACCATGAAGTATAAGCGCGTTCCAGACCACACATTCTCTTTCTGCCATGGATGAAAACGATTGAGCTTCGCCCACTCACCATCATTCACTTCGTGGATATGGCGTGATTTTTTTGCTTGCTTTCTAGTTCTGATATGGTGATGATAGGGGCCGGCGTGGGCGTGCCGAGCGCTTTTGGTCGTTTCATATTTATTTTCTTTTATTTTTGTTGCCTTCGTTTCGAATATCAGAACTAGAACAGAAGCGAAGATATCGGACTCCAGGGGAATCGTGCAGTGCTGCCATGCCGGATGTGTGGAGCGGACCTGTCTAGGGTGATGACTGGACGGCGCACACTACACCTTCTGTAATGCTTGCGGCACGCGCTCCGCTGTTCGTGTTTCATTTGGCGCCGATTGGTACATCAGTGTTTGCAAGCGTGCCGTATTGCCATGGCTGTGTGGCAATTCTGGAATTTTCATTGTTTACCAGAACCACCGTGAAGTCATCTGACGGAGATTTTACCGAATGTAGCAATATTCCCATGACCACGGTTTTTTTTAAACCCTTTGGGATTACATGAAAGAGGTGGATGCAGTCGCAAACTTATGGCAGACAACACGAATCTATCACACAGAAACCTACGCAGTAGCTTACGTTTGTGAACCTTCTCAAGGGCTAGTTCTAGAACACGTCCAGGTAAGAATGTCTCGGTCAGTAGCGATAACGCGAGAATAAATGTGATTTTCGTAGAAAAAAGCTTAGACGATGCTCAAACTTACATTAAAATTAAGCTTATTTTAATAATATCTAAATTACACTTCTGAATAATACAAGTATCCCATAATGGCAAAATCACCTCTTGACGTAAACGACCAACTAGCTCACGGTATTTATTGAGAAGCGCGGGGTAGGATTTTGCATCCGGTCCCACTTGCGGCTCCGCATGATCGCACGTTCCGCATACGCACTTCGAGCCAGAGGGAACGAGCGAGCGATCGGCGCATTGGCTCCGCCCACGTCCAGTGCCGCGGCATGTACTCTCGCTAGTCTTCGTGCTCTTGTCAAGGATGACGAAAGAAAGAACTTTGAACAGCATTACTATAACATAGACAATAAAATTATGAGCCCATGCCCTTTCGGGAAAATGGGGCCAAGTGAAGGTCGCCGAGTGTGCCTCGCATACTACCCTTTCTTTCTTTCAAGCGTAATGCGCAATGCTCCCTCCAAACCTTTTCGTTCATCCATGCCGGGAATTCGACCGTAACCGACGTGCTAAGCAGCGCAAAACTTCTGTTACTACAGGCGACAACTAAACAATGCGCGAAACAATGAAATGCAACAATGAAATGTGGCAACGTGAAATTGTAAGTGACCTTGATAAAAGATCAGACAGCCTTATCAGAAACGGCTGATCACCAAAAAGCCCACGCTTGAGAGAGAGAAAGATAAAACCTTATGTTTGTCCTTCCTGGGCTCAAGGGCCAGAAGACTAGCCCCACCGGAACGCCCCTTCCGCAGGCGGTGGCCAGACCTTAGGTCTTGGTGGCGTTTTCGGCCAGCCGGACCACCCGGACTTGCGCATCAGTGACGGGAAAACGGCGCATGCGAATCTGTAACAAGTACGCATATGACCGGCGCACACTCGAGGGCCATGTTTACGTACGCCCGCTTATCTGGCCACTCGCCGGCGCCCGGTTTCTTGCGTGCGATGCCGTCGCCACCAAAATGTTAAGCTCATACTAGCTTCGCTTAAGTTACGCTTTCGAGTCCGCCGCAGTGGTATAGCGGTTAGGGTGCTCGGCTGCTGACCCGAAGGTCGCGGCTTCGATCCCGGCCGCAGCGGTCGCATTTTGACGGAGGCGAAATGGTAGAGGCCCGTGTACTGTGCGATGTCAGTGCACATTAAAGAACACCAGATGGTCGAAATTTCCAGAGCCCTCCACTACGGCCTCTCTCAAAATCATATCGTGGTTTTGGGACGTTAAACCCCAGATATTATTTTCATTATTAAGTTATGCTTTCGAGAACGAAAACATATACCAGCCCGCCATTAATCACGACGCCGACTGGTAGCTGTCTAGGAAGGCGGACGCCATCGCACACGCTGCTCGCTGTTGAACGCGAGCTCGTCATTTCGTGGAAATTTCGGCAACACGATTAACACTTCTACTCTTATGCCACGCGTCAACACACGGGATTGGTTTTCACCACACCTTCAATAGGAAGAGCAAAGTTGGATGAAAGCGCGGCGAGCCGGTCGCCGAGATGACCGGGGTCACTGTTCATCGAAATGTTCTTGCATAGCGCCTTTTCGATACCATAGTGCTTTCGAAATTGGGTGAGGAATTTGAGCATTTCAAGCCCTACTATATTAAATTAGGCCGAAATTCTTTCAGAAGCAAATTATAGACACCCATTTTGGATCGGCAATGATGGCAAATTCCTCGAAACTTTAGCCTCGTTGGCCAAGATGATGAAAGCCAGAGAACGAGTAAACTTGATCGGGGCGGCAAAGCAGGAGCGGGACACATGGGCGATATGGGCGCCATCACCGGAATGACGTCGCATGTCTCCTGCGCTGCCATTGGCTGCAACTATCCGAAGATCCCATCGAACGACTGAAAAATCTTCCAGATCCGGTGATCCAGTACGACACAACGTCACCATTACACCTGCTGCGCCACAGCGTCGGATACCACATGCAAAATCGGACCATGCGTCTCACGCTTAGTGGCGCGCAGGATCGACAGGCTTGATAATCGTTTCTGCTATTCCATTCTTATTCGTTATATGTTCATTGTCCACGTCATGCAGTGTTTAAATAGAATGCGTTACACCGTATGGTCATGCACAAGTGATATTTTCAGCGGTAGGACGTATAATCTGAATGTTTCATTTTTTTTTGTTCCATGCAGATGATGTTGACCTGGGTTGCAGTCATTCAAGAGCGATACAATTATTCATTGAATCGCTGACGTCAGAGTGCCCGTTCGCAGCATATCCTTGTGGAAGTGACTGGACACATCTCGTAGGAAGAGGAGATGAAGCAGATTGGTGGTGCTCCCAAAAAATGGGCTATTGGAGCAAGACTCAACAAGGACGAGGGCAGTTTTTCCTGCGGACAAATGACAGGGAGCCTTACTGTATTAAGTCAACACAAACTTTAATACAAGATTCGTCGAGAAAAGGACCATTCCCTGTACCACTTCGGTAATTTAGCAAGGCTGATCCATCTCTCTGAAGGCGTCTTTATTTTTCCATAAACTGCACTGTCTAATAGCTTGCTCTGTCACTGTTCCTATCTCTGTCTCTGTCTTCCAATCTTTTTCTATTTCTTCCTTTTCTTTCTCTCTATCTTTCTCGTTCTCTCTCTTTCTACCGCCTTCTCTCTCTCTCTCTCTGTGTACTCTTTCTCTCACCCATTAGTTATTGCATCCCACGCCGGACAACTCGGCACACGTCTTCCGGGGCGAGGCAGGTTTAGCAAGCAATGAAACAAAAATACACCGCGCACTGTGCACGATGCTTGGATCAGCAAATGATGGCGTCTGTCTGGGAAACACTGTATCGAACTGTTCACAAGCAATAAAGTGAGATAAACGAGATATACATGTTTATAGTAAGCTCTCGGCAAGCGCTCCATTGTTGTCGAGATGCCCAAAAAACGCTACCAAAGCGCGTATTTCGTGCAAGTGACAAAAGCTAGACAAACTTGTCAGCCTCACATTGCAGTTTTCCTACTACCTGCTTTTAATGTGAGAATTTGAGGGACCGTGTGCATTAATGTACCTCTGATTATTAAAAAAAATACAAGATTTTATTCGTTTTTACCAAGATTTTGCATTTTAGGCACTTTTTGTGTCAAAATATTCAGGATTCGACAATAAGTTCCGTATTGGAACCTTGTATGAAACACTAATGTTTAAGCATTCTTGAGAAATAGAGATTTGTCTATTCAGCTTCAGCAGTATGGCATGACTGTGATCCACCGCACTGAAGGCGTCTTTATTTTTCCATGAACGGCAGTGCCTAATACTTCTTAGCGAGCAAGCTGAGGAAGCATGAAATAAAAAATTACACCATCTCCCGCTAAAGGGAATCATGTGTAGATGTGAAGCAGCGGACGCTAACGCTTACACTGGCGGTGGCGTTGACGCTGGCGCTCATCGCAGCGTTGCGCAGGAGAGAAAACTGGGGAGGCGCAAAGCACGCAGTGATGGAGCGGTGTTTCCTACTGGAACATGCCAATCGCTGCTAATGGGCAATGAGAGACAGAAGACCCCGACTGGACACAGAGACCCGCAGTCCGCTTTTAGTTAACGCGCACGCTGCGAATTTTTATTGTTCAACAACGCACAGGAGAAATCTCCCACCGGCACCACCTTGCAGGTCAAGATCCACTGCCATATATACGGGGTAGGCCAGTGAACGGTTGTGCAGCGCGAGCAGTCGGTTTTTTCAACCAAGAACTCGCTAGCAGATGCTGCCTGCGTCGGCGTCGCGAGGCGAGAGGGGGGAGCGTAGGAGAAGAGAGAGAGGGGGCACGCGCATGCGCAGTGGGAGTGTGGACGCCGCGGGCAGGGATGCCTAGAGGAGAGAGGGGGGAAGCGTAGGAGAGGACAAAGAGGGGGGGACGCGCATGTGCAGTGGGAGTGTGGACGCCGCGGGCAGGGAAGCCTAGAGGAGAGAGGGGGGGTGGGGAGAGAGGACGGGAGGCGCATGCGCAGTGAGGGTGTGGTTGCCGCGGCGAGGGATGCCTAGAGGAGAGAGAGGGGGGAGAGGAGGTTTTTTTATTCTTCTTTTTTTAAAGGGTTTGCGCATGCGCAGTAAGGGTGGTCGGCCGCACACCACCACCACCACCGGATTAAGCTTCGCCATAAAATGCTTCACATTTAAAACACTCCGCGCACTATGTACGGTGCTTGGACAAGCAAATGATGACGTCAGCCTGGGTAGCGCTTTATCGAACTGTTCACAAGCAATAAAGTGAGATCAACGTGGTATACATGTTTATAGTAAGCTCTCGGCAAGCGCTCTATTGTTGCCGAGATGCCCAAAAAACACTACTAAAGTGTGCGTGTATCGGAAAAGCGAGAAAAGCTAAACAAACCTGTCAGCCCCACGTTGTAGTTTTTTTTACGGCCTGTTTTTATTATGAGAATATGAGGAACGATCTACAATAATGTATCTCTGTTTATTTAAAAATAGAGCTGATTTGATTCGTTTTTACAAACACGTTGCGTTTTTAAGAAATTTTTATAAAAATATGAACGATTGGACAATAAGTACCGTCTTGGAAGCTCGCACGAAACACTAATGTGCTGACTGAGCGACGTGCTCGTGTTGATTAAGAAGGAAAGCATAGTCAGTTATGGTGATGGCTGATGGAAAATAATCTCAGATAACCACAAAAGCGAGTGGTGAGAAACTGCTGTATACAGGGAATAGAACACTACGTTTCAAGAAGAGGACATGGCTTCGTTAGGGTAGCCACTGCCTTCCTTTGAAATGTTTCCATGGACATCACACCGCTGTTAAGAAAGGCAAGTGTTATCGTTGAAGCGTTGCATGCCGTGATATTTCATGGTTAAGAATTTCTTTTCACTTGACACCTACATCTTGCTTTGTACCAACCAAGAAATCTGATCCATGCCGGCTCGCGCGCTTATTTTCAGCGCCTCGTTTTCGCCAGCGTGGGAGCCTATCTACGATGCCCAGACGAAAATAGTCATGCTGTAATAAGCGCAGCTCACACATGAACGCCTTTCTTAAGATCGGCGAAGGCGGTAGCGGTAGGCGTATACAAGCTGTACAACGAATAACCCTGCACGCTTTATGTTAGCCCACTGTGCTTGACTCTGTGTTCAACGTGCGTAATAAAACAAGAGTTAAGCAACGACTTCACGATCTGCAGTATACTTGATGAACTTGCTGCATAAAAGTGATTAATTTGGTCCGCAAAAATATACTTTCACTCTTTATTATGCAGGAGCCTGCTCAGCCGAACCGTCTGAATTTTTTTCCCAGTGCAGCGTGGTTGTCATCTTTGATTGCGCTTTCATGAGCTATATTTAGTAGATGTGAGAGATACGCAAGACCCAAATAAGCAGCCCGTCAATGCTAACGCAAGTTCGTGCCACGACACACCATACAAGACGCAAATCACCACGGCTAAACGAAGTAACAAGCACCGCCACACGATTCGGCAACGACGTTCCCAGGGCGACCAGTCATGCAGCTTGCCTGTACAGAAAGCTCTGCGGTTCAGCTACATGAACACCAAGAACGACGGCTGAAGGTCGCCAAAACTGCCAAAACAACTAGCACAACATTAGCCTGAAATAATGCATGTTGCTGGGCGAGTCGGCCGTACATCGTTAAACAAGGAGCCGTGCAATAGAAACACGGACACGAGGAGATCGAGGACGGGCGCGATCTCGTTCCCTTCTTCTCTGTGTTTCTTTTGCGCAGCACCTTATTCAACGAGGTTAGCCGGTAGCAAAGAAGCACACCTTATCGAAAGGCGGGCTCACGGCAACGCAGTGGGTCGATGATTTGTGGGTATGCAACTCCCTGACACCACAAGAACATCAAGTTATTGGAACTTACCGTACAATGTTTTTACAGGTGCCGTCGAGTTTGCCACGATGTCGACGCTGCACGGCTGGAACTTATAGCGAAAGCGCGGGAAGGTATCCAGTCCACCGGAACAAAGTCGCCGCCGCCGCCGTCGTTGCTCATGAAAGCTGAAGCCATTGCTGAAGCTACCATCGCAAAAAGTGCGCGCGTCAGTGTTCTTGAGCGCGATGGCATCATGCGGTCGCCTCGCGGATTCCGAGCAAAGAAGTAGTGCGTTAAAAGTTAGAATGCTGCAACAGCAAAATCGCTGTGGTACGGCTGCTTATAAATTGTAGCATATAACCGAATTGACCAAAAACCAATCACAGTAAACGTAACTACTTATCATGCTCCCTAATAAACTTCGATTGGGAGATTGGTAGGGAACCGTTGAGGCGCGCTACAGGATGGGGCGGTTACGGCGTTTGTGCGGCTCCAGTCCCGTAGCCAGCCCTGTAAATGTACGGTTTTTGCTAACAGTGTACGGATCGCGCAAATGCGTAGCCTCTGAGGTTCATTCTCAGAGGTAGAAGTATTACGCAATAAAATTATGACATGACGGATGCGATGTACTTTCAGCTTGTGGATTCACTACAGCGGGTTAAACACAACAGCATGAATTTTCGCAACAGCAAAATTTTTATCAGAGGGAATATTTTTTAGAAAGTTTGCACAGTTCCTCCACTTACAACCATCCTAGCGATTTTGGAGAGGTCTATGTCATGAAAGTATTACACATTAGTGAATAGATTAAAATACCACCAACACAACACCTGAGTGTGGAGGTAATTTCTGAGACATATATTTAATCTTTATATAATTTACTGCTTTCCGCTGATTGACACAATTTTCTCGATTATCCTCGAAACTTGACAAGCTTTCACAGCAATGAGATCGATGCGAAAACTTTCACAGCAGTGAGATCGATGCCAAATACAGGTCATCTTCAACATCCTCTACATAGCTTTTAACGTGCCTTTTGTCTGTTTATACTGTACAGGTGAGGCTGTCTTATAATAGTGGACAGGTGGCAAAGGATAGGTCGGTCACTTTTTATGGTAAAATCACTATAGCTCTGAAATGTCTGCTTATCGCGAGTCCTTTTTGCTGTAGACCTAGGGGAATACTAAATAAAAAAAATTCCCCATCTCCCGCTAAAGGAAACCATGTGTGGATGCGAAGCAGCGGGGAGATAATTAGCTTGAGCGGGATGAACGTCGCCGCTCTCATTTCACGGCAGTGGTCCGGGCGCTCATCGCGGCGCTGCACAGGAGAGAGAATGAGGCGCGCGCGCTCCGTCATTTTCATACCGCGGAACTACCGTGGCGCCCCCCAGCTGCCACACCACCTGTCGTGCGCACCACTCCGTAGAGGATTCCTAGAGGAAAAGGACGGGGGGGGGACCGTAGGAGAGGAGAGAGAGGGGCAGGGGGACGTGCATGCGCTGTGGGACGCGGGAGCCTCTCCGTAGAGTAGAGGATTCCTAGAGGAGAGAGGGGGAAGAGGACGCGCATGCGCTGTGGGGATGTGGGACGCCGGAGCCGCTCCGTAGAGAGGAAGATTCCTAGAGTAGAGAGGGGGGAGAGGACGCGCATGCGCTGTGGGGATGTGGGATGCGGGCGCCGCTCCGTAGAGTAGATGATTCCTAGAGGAGAGGAAGGGGGGTGAGCGTACGAGAGCATAGGGGAGGGGACGCGAATGCGCTGTGGGGGGGTGTGGGACGCGGGGGCCGCTCCGTAGAGTGGAGGATTCCTAGAGAAGAGAAAAGGGGTGAGCGTAGTAGAGAGAGGGGGAGGGGACGCGCTGTGGTGGTGTGGGACGCGGGAAGGAGGGACGGACTAAGCCCCCCTCCAACCACATGCAAGCAAGATCAAGGAATGGGGTCAACCTGGGCGACAGACACCACCTGCCTAGCTATTACTAAGCAGCCTCTCTGTGCTCTCGGCCACGACTCTGATGACTGTGATAGGGTTCACGGCCTTCATATTACTACAATGTTCTGGTTCGCATAATGGGTGCTTCCCTACTTCATGAAAGTGGCCGGGCGCGGGACGGGGGACGCCGGACGGACATAGCCCCGAGCATAAGATGCTTCGCATCTAAAAAATTCCTCATCTCCCGCTAAATGGAACCATGTGTGAATGCGAAGCATCGGGGAGATAATTAGCTTGAGCGGGAGGAACGTCGCCGCTCTCATTTCACGGCAGTGGTCCGGGCGCTCATCGCGGCGCTGCGCAGGAGAGAGAATGAGGCGCGCGCGCTCTGTCATTTTCATACCGCGGAACTACCGTGGCGCCCCCCAGCGGAGTATGCAGCTGTCACACCACCTGTCGTTCGCGCCGCTCCGTAGAGGAAAGGACGGGGGGGACCGTAGGAGAGGAGAGAGAGCGGGAAGGGACGTGCATGCGCTGTGGGGGGTGTGGGCCGCGTGAGCCGCTCCGTAGAGTAGAGTATTCCTAGAGGAGAGAGGGGGGAGAGGACGCGCATGCGCCGCTCGTAGAGTAGATGATTCCTAGAGTAGAGGAAGGGGGTGAGCGTAGGAGAGCACAGGGGAGGGGACGCGCATGCGCTGTGGTGGTGTGGGACACGGGAAGGGGGGACGGACTAAGCCCCCTCCAAACAAATGCAAGCAAGATTAAGGAATGGGGTCAACCTGGGCGACAGACATCACCTGCCTAGCCATTGCTAAGCAGCCTCTCTGTGCTCTCGGCCATGACTCTGATGACTGTGTTGGGGTTGACGGCCTTCATATTACTACAGTGTTCTGGCTCGCATAATGGGTGCTTCCCTACTTCATGACAGTGGCCGGACGCGGGACGGAGGACGCGGGACGGGGGACGCGGGAGGGGGGGACGCGGGAGGGACGGACAGAGCCCCGAGCATAAGATGCTTCGCATCTAAAACTTCCCCATCTCCCGCTAAAGGGAACCATGTGTAGATGCGTTGGAGAGGAGAGAGAGGTGGAGGGGACGCGCATGCTCTGGAGGGGTGTAGGACACGGGCGCCGCTCCGTACAGTAGAGGATTCCTAGAGGAGTGAAAGGGGGTGAGCGTTGGAGAGGAGAGAGAGGGGGGAGGGGACGCGCATGCGCTGTGGGGTTGTGGGACGCGGGAAGGAGGGATGGACTAAGCCCCCCGCAAGCACATCCAAGCAAGATCAAGGAATGGAGTCAACCTGGGCGACAGACACCCCCTGCCTAGCCATTGCTAAGCTGCCCCTCTATGCTCTCGGCCATGACTCCAGTGACGGCAGTGGTGGTTTGACGGCCTTATTGTACTACAGTGTTCTGCTTGAAATAGATGGCCACACCGCCCGCGGGACGCTCTGCTTCCTCAGTGCACACGATGGGAACTAGAGGTGGCCTGGAACGCGCTTATTCTTCATGGTCATCAGCGTCATCGTCATCGGTGGCTACGACGGACGGCGCCGGACTAGCCTATGCCCTAATGATCTTCGCCCCTAATAAAAAAATGAATAAATAAACAGATAACGTTGCTTTACCGGGAGGTTGCGAATATAGTTAGCATCAGTGCGCATCACTTTAACGCGAACTTTTACCTTGAATCATGAAAGGTAGGTCACACCACAAGTTTGACATGGGACGAACACAGAGGCAGCATACACTGGGGTGCTGTTTCTTTGTTATTTGTCGTGTCTATGTTCAACCATTGCGGGAAATGCATTGTGGTTGACCTGTTATGCAAGACCAACTTGCCAAATTTACGTTTCAGTGAGCAAACTATTTCAAGCAAACTAGCTGAACATACCCTTCCGCGCTCAGTACTTCGAGCTCTGTAGCTCAGCACGTTCCCACAGAAAACCAGAGATCATCTCATTGGCCCAATGTAATTATCTCGGCATTACCACTTCTCGAGGTGCACCCGGGTCCTTTCAACACATGGTAGGAGGTGGTAGACAATCTCCACTGAACTTCCATGATCCTTACCTCACTAATGAGCTTTGTGAGGGAGCCCTGACCAGCTGAAGCCTCGAGTATCATAAAAGGCTGGTCGCGAGGACACAGGAAGCAATTCGAGCTCAAGTAATCCTGGAATAAACATCTTCGAGTAAATGTGCAGCGCGGCACAGACAGAAGACGAGAAACGGACGACACAAGCGCTGACTCTCAACTGCAAACTTTATTTCGTGCACGAAGAAAACGCGTTTAAGTCACATGGTGACTTAAACAGATGTTTCATGAAGTAACATGATGTCGAAATAAAGCACTCGGTATAAGATGTCCTCGATTCATCAACCACGTATGCCAAGCAGAATGTAGAATTACTGAGAACAGCGCCTAATATGTTGAGCATTCGGAAGTGACTTATTTTTTCCCCATTGGGAATGTGTGTACAAAGGTCCATCCACGCTATTGGCGAACATGCCTTGTTGGCGCTCCGGTGCCTTCGGAGCCGAAAACGTTAGCCGCGCCAGAGGTCTACATATTATAATACAGCTTCGCGACGGCGCGTGTCCCAGCGCACAGCCGACAGTGTCTTGAGCGTAAAGCATCACGCCTGCTTGGATATGCTGTAAGCCATTACAGAGATCTTTCGGGCTACGACTTAGGGGATTGTGAGCGAGTGAAAAGAACAAGACGGGGGGTGCGCTGGGTCGGTTGGGGATATACAAATTGCTTGGTGCTCCGGCAACACTGGGTGTGTCCGCCATTTTTTGTTGGGTGACGTCGCGGAACCGTCTGATAGTGTTTCCATTAGGAGATATGCCATGGAGAGGTTGAGCTGCAGTCGTTGGCGAAGCGTTTCGACCAAGAAAATGTGGCTATTTCTTTCGTCATCCAGTGCCGAACGGTCAGCGGATCTCACTGTACTGCCACAGATTGACGAGAAGAAAACATCCGGAGCTCTGCGCGCTTAAAAACTCAGTCGGATGGCAACTGCACGAGGCGCATTGCTTCGCAAAGCCGAATTACTGCTTTCTATTGCCGAGCGCTAACGATCTGAGGTAGGCGTTCTAGAACAGCGCTCGTTGCAGAGGAGGTGTGACTGCCTAAGATAGCCTTGCACTGCCATACATATCGATTGTATTTCCCACTGCGGTTTTATACACACGTCATAAACACTCTTCCGCTATCGACAACACTGTTTCTGCGCTAACCGAGCGACGCTGTGCTGCTCTGCTCAGCTGTTATCTTTAGCCACAAATACCTCTACACCCTGGGGAAGTTGCGAAAGGCGGACTAGTTGGTACATAACAGCAAAGCTGAAGAAACAGCCAAAGACAGGACGAAGTAAGGTGACACGAAGGCGTTGACCTCATGTCACTTTTCTTCGTCCTGTCTTTGCGCAGCTTTTTCAACATCTCTACACCCTCAAGACTGTTATTTGTTTCTCCTCCGAAGTAGCTTGTGTCGTAGTTTTTTTTTTTTTCAAAATAAACAAGACATGCAAATATGAATGAGCGGTGCGCCGCAAACCAAACAAAAATACTGATCGCGCCTTTCAGCTGCATACAAAGAGAGCGGTCCAAGTAATGCTCTGTTACCACACAATGGTTGTTTATAATGTTTTGTGGTTGTACTCTATCGCGCGGATTTAGTATATTCGTGCTGGTTTTGTTTAACGCAATACGTTTGCGTTCATTGGCATATCTTTTTAAAACGCTCCGATCATTGCCTTCGCATGCCACGGAGGCGTGCATAACGCCCGCACTGCAAACAGAATGCGAGGGTGCGCGATCAGCGGAAAGATGAGTGCGATGATCTACCGAACAACCAGCTACATCTGCTGTATGGCTCCGTAACTCATTGCTCCGTGTTCGCAACGCACGATGACCGAAGAAAGCTAAAGAAAAAATACTAGGGGATGGATAAGGGGGTGTGAAGCGAAGGGCAGACGCGGCATGCGGACGATGTAATTCTCCGCTTACTACCTTGCCAAGCTTGCAAAGAAATACCTGTTGGGATCATTTGCGCCGATAGAGTCTCACGTGTCGGCACTGAGTTTCCGTGAACGCGCATAGCAACGTCTGTAGCAATGCTTGCACATGTTTACATACGTTAATGATTGCTTTCGTCGATCTGAAACACCGACTAGCTAATGTGGATAAATCATGCTCTCTCGCGCGTGTGCGACGTCGGCCTGTATGTTTTAAAATGCATATATCGGTAATATATAGCTCTGCAAGTCTAGGCTTATGTTGCAGGCGAGCAGCTAAGTTGCACGTAGAAAGAAATAAGGAACTGAGGTTGAAGAGCGCTTTCGCACGCGCTGGTAATTTCTGAACCAAAGTACAGTGTCCCATCTTGTTGACAATCGAAACAAGTTCGCGTCGGTACATTCCTTTCGCTTCGTTCAGGTAACTGATCAAATTTGATTTAAAATAGTGCTACCTTGTTCCCGGGCAATGTCAGGGCTCCTTCGCTTCCTGGAACAGAGCACGAAACACTGGTAAAGTCATCGCAGGACGAAGATAAAAATCCAGTAGCTAGCACCTGTAAGGCCGCGATATGCGACTGGTTTCGTTTTCGCACCCAAGAACACATGGCGGATCGCGCTTTCGGTATTGTCGACAGATGGTGCTTTAAATTTCAATCATCCGCTGTTGGTGCTAGATAATGTAAATAATAATATAATCAATTCGGTTTACCGTCCCAAAACCACAATATGATTATGAGATATGCCGTAGTGGGGAGGGCTCCGGAAATTTCGACCACCTGGGGTTCTTTAACGCGCACCTAAATCTAAGTACACAGGCTTCAAGCATTTTCGCCTCCATAGAAAATTCGGCTGCCGGCCGCGGCCAAGGGATTCGGTCCCGATATTGTAAACAGTATGAGGCGACAAACAGCAGGAACAGAAACAAAAATGCTAACCGGACGGACACTCAAAACTGGCGTTTATTGGAAATTGTTTTGACTACAGCATGGAATAAACCATGTAAAGCCGCCTCATACCAAAAACAAAACGTGGCCAAAAAGAATGTTACTTGTCCGACCTTCCTGCCGCTGTTTTAGCTATCTAGAAAGCCCATTATTTATCTGTCAGGTGCTACCGTGGGAAACACTGATGCACGTAGGTTGAGTGTGCACTAATGTGTCCAGCTTCCGCAATCGCCCTGACCAGTCTTTCATACTTGAAAAGTACATCTGTGCATTGCAGTTTATCGCAGTTTACTAGCACTCATGTATTTTGTAAGTCTAAACACAAAAACAACCAGGGAGATTACCGAAGCTGTACAGGTTAGAGTACACACCACCACGCGCATTAGTGTTCCATCAGTAACGTTGACAGATAAAGATTTTGGCCTTCAAAACAGTTAAAGTGGTGGCAATTAATCAGTTCGTATAAGTAACCTTCTTGCTGGCCATGATTTTCTTGACATATGGTGGCTGCAGATGGGCGTTTCTATGCTCTCGAGAGAAAAATATTCCAATGAAGATTTGTTTTAAGTGCGCCTCTGTCCTGTCCACAACTTTCCTTCCATCCCTGCTGTTTGTCCGCTCATACAACCTGCATTAGTTTAAAAGATGAATGGCTTATTCTAGCACATTGAATATTTGCAAGGCAGTCTGCGAACTTGTATTGGCTAGCTGATCGACAGACTCATGAACAGCGCATAGCCAGATCAGATTGTTTCCATTGGCCTGAAAAGCTCTTACCATGAATGCGACGATGATGGCAGAACCTTTACCGAAATCTGAACGGCGGCCTCTTGTACGTATTACCCGATACAAACAATCCTGAGTATGTTGAACTCGGGTAAATCGAATTATCCTCTATATCGAACGATTTCTGAACACTACAGTGCTTCAACGTCAATGCAGGAAAAAACAACTATATATATATATATATATATATATATATATATATATATATATATATATATATATATGTGTGTGTGTGTGTGTGTGTGTGTGTGTGTGTGTGTGTGTGTGTGTGTGTGTGTGTGTGTGTGTGTGTGTGATTCAAAAGACAGTTCTGTGGCTCCGGTGCTCATTAGTCAAGTAATGAAGGAGAACACTAACGTAAATTGAATATTTTTTACTGGTTAACGTTTCGGCCGTGGCACGGCCTTCGTCAGAATCAATCTGATCAAACTGCCGAAAGCCGTGCCACGGCCGAAACCAACAAAACACTTACCAGAGTGTTGATTTGGTTGATGTAGCAATCACATGAAAAAAACTATGAATCACTGCCCTTAATAAATAGTTCTTGTTTATTCATATTGTAGACTGAGTGAAGTAGAACATATAAACTAAAGCGACGTTTTTATCCTTTATCTACAGCTGAAAGGCAGACAAAATCTTCTCACTCCCAGCGTTGCACACCTGAGAAACGAAGGTGTAGGTTTGTCTATTCATAAAATATAGAAGGTGGTTTGCATATGGAAGGTGGATTAACAACAATGGAAAATGCACGCATAACACCCTGTTATCCTCTAGGGACGTGAGCTCGTTTTTATCAAACCGGGTCTTACGAATGATACCAACGCAGACTAAGAAATACAGCAGGAGAAAACAAAGAAATGTTATAAGACATACGTGGCGCCCGGTAAACGGGTGTCTACCTCATCCAGGTTATTTCATACAGAATAAAACATGATCTTTCACAAAGCTGCACATGTTGCTGTCTCGTCTCAGTTTGTTGAAAACTGGTGAAAAACTGGACCTTTCAAGGAGTAACATGCCACCATTCCTGCAACCCCCCCCTTCCCCCCCCCCAAAAACAAACAGAAAGTCGTTAGCCAATCCAGGAAACCTCGCAGTGCAACCGCCGTTACCGAATAAAATGACTTCTTGGCCTGGGTACCTTTATTATACGCGTATAACAACACAGGAAATTCTTAAAAAAGAAAGTCTACTTTTTCTGCAACAATTTAGTTTTGCAGCAATTGTCACACGTAACACATGGCAGTCTTAAATACTGGGAAAATGTACTGTGCTGTTTCAATCAACTATGCTATCTTGGCAGCACACGCTGGCTCCAGCCGTTTCATATCAGAGTGTTGGATCTAACCTCCCAATGTGGCAGCTGTCCACGTAAACAGAGACGTGCCAACTTTTGCCTCTGCCTGGGAACCCGTGCGCTTATGAAGAAGCATGTTTGTTTCCTTTGTCCAGTCACTTTTTGAACTGGAGGAAACTGCTCCAGCGTCAATTCTCGGTGTAACTTTTTACACTTGTTGCCAAATTGAAGCCAAATTCAAGCGTGATACCTAAGCTAGTACGCCATTGTTTAAAAAAAAGCCATCGTTAGCTATTGAGCCCCAGCGTCACTCGATGCCGTTCTAGGAAGATGGCGGGATGCTGCAGAATATGCAAGGAATAGGCGCTGTACAAAACAATGATCCAGCCGTATAATTCGAGCCACATATGACCCAGCCATATTATTATGAGGAACGTCGTCGTGGAGGCCTCCAGAAATTTCAATGATGTGGTGTTATCTATCTGACGCACCCAGACATTGCATAGTACAAAGACCCCAGGCAAACCACCACTGTGTTTTAGTTGTTATGGCGCTCAACAATAAAGTTGTTTCCAACAATAAAGTTGTTTCCATCCATATGGCGCTCAACTGCTGACGGTCGCGGGATCGATTCTTGGCTGCGGCGGTGGTATTTTCGATTAAGGCAAAAATGCTTGAGGCCCATGTACTTATATTTAGGTGCACGTTGAAGAACCCCAGGTGGTCAAAATTTTTTAGCCTTTCACTGCGGCATGCCTCATAATCATATCCTGGTTTTGGGACGTTAAACCACAGTAATCAAAAATAAAGGCCTCATTTCGCCTCCATTCAAATGCTACCGCCACGGCCGGGAATTTAACCCCCCGTTCTTCGAGTGAGGGTCCGAGCACAGAACCACTTTGCCATCACAGTGGAGTTCTATGATCAGTAGGAGGCAACTGTGAAAACGGTACACCAGTGGACATATCTGTTGAATACTACTAGTCATATGTAATACTGCTATTCAAGCAGCAATCCACGCAGAACTTAAGATGCTGCAGCATTGATGCCGTTTTGATAATTGTAAAGCTAGCTCTCCTGCTATGCAGTTTGCTAATAACGGCTGGCCACTTATTGAAAACTGCGGGTTCTAGCGCAGTTCGCTTGCGCTATGAAGTGGAAAACGTAGACTCGGCTCTCTTCATGAGAACACGTGAGAACATTGCTTTTTAAAATGGAAATTTTGGTGCGTGAATATTGCAATACTTTATTGTTATGGATCACTCCGTGACGAAAATTACTATGTAGGCCTAAGAGAAGAACAGTAGCCGTAGCCCCGTATAGAAACCAACCTCTCCTTAAACACCATTATTAATAAAAAATACCCATAATAGACAAGCCCCACCATGTGCAACTATTATTTCGTTTCCACTAGAAGCACGACATGTGCTTTCATTGGTTGGGAGAATAGGCAGCGCAGGGAAGCGCACTTGCAGATTATGAAAAGTTTCTTATATTCTGGAAAGCACTTATGTGGATCTTATTGGTTGGGCTAGGACGTGCTCCATGGACTTCATGCGTGTGACCACGTCGAGAAGATTGATTGGCAGGTGTAGGGCACATACAACACGCGTACAGCGAAGTGTCCTCAAGGCATGTGCCAAGCATGATGGACGTCGAAATTTGGTATTAGGTTCTTTCTTGACACAGCAAGTGGTATTCTCACGACGATTTCACTCCTGGATCTCCAGAGAACCAGTGAACGAGCCTTCAAACTTGGGCAACGCGACTAATTTAGCTGAGTTGCTCTTCCGCTTTGACAATCCATCGACGTTATCGTAATTGTGATTTGCTTGTACGACCTAAAGTTGCTTAACTCATCAGTATAACACGGTTTGAATTAAATCTGACATTTTCATTAGCAAATATCGCCTTTGAAGTCGCCCTATTAATGCATGCTCTATGAACAAGAAATATAACTACGTTCGTTGGCAGACTTTTTTATAATACATATAACAGCTGATCTCGACTTCCTCAAAAGTACAGTTACAGCATAAGTAAGCGATTGTTCACTTCTATTCGTGCGCACAAACAACACCGTACAGGAATCGCACAGCTGCCGAGCAATAACCTCTCCTTCTTTGAGTTCCATGATATCAGAGACCGTTTGACACAGTAAATACCTCAGAAACCCGTTATGCAGGCATCGTGTTTCATAATGCTTAATGCGGTGGTTACGTCGCGTTGGCCAGCGTCCATTACGCGTACAAGGATGTCGGTGGCAGCGCCAGTCTAGCTGCCTTGGCTCGCGGTGCCTTGGCGTCCATGACCCCGGAGATTGTGTTTTGTATACTTTTCAACCATGCCTTTGCAAGCCCTCGCCGCGAGCATGAAACCGTTGAAGGTCCCGCTCTTTTGGCACGCCTTGATGACTTCCTCGTTTCTACAAACACCGCGGCGCATCGTTAATTGCGCGCCTAGTGCTCGGTGAGCAGCTAGAACATCCAATTAGTCTTCCATTTCCTCAGCTTAAGATTTTTATGCCCTTGCTGCGCTGCTTGTGTTGTTAGCCGCCAAGTGCCTATATTTGAGGCTATATAAATAACCGTGCCCTGAGGGCCAGGAAAGACACGTTGAAGTTGCTCGAGAGGATATAAGAAGCTTGTAGTGATTCGACAACACCACACGGCCACTCAGGTTTTCGTGGTACGTATTACTTTTCTCACAATTTTTTCAGTTTTTCAATTATGATAATTTTTGCTGGATTGTGGCAGTATGCGTGTTCTCATCAGTAATCTTCGGTATGCAATAATATAGCACTTACATCGCTTGAAGCCCGTTTCTCCCAATATTCTCCCAACATTTCTCACACCTTCACATTTCTTGTGGGAGACGGCGGAATACTTTATTTAAGCGGGGTCTCTGACGGCAGCACATAGAGGTTCCTTGGGGATGGGCTTTTTATTCTGAAATGTAAAATTAGACGCGCTCTGAAATATGCCCTTGCCCTTTTTCCTTGCTGCTAAATGTTATTTACGCGAAAAGAACAAATAAAACCACTCTGTTCACATTGTTCACGTTGTGACATTTGTAAAATAATATGCTTCAAATAGACATGTATGGATATGTGAGCATTAGCGATGTTTGTCTATTTAGTGCAGCAATTTTTGCTGGAGTGTCAAATGTACCTAAAATTACACAGCTTCCGTTAGCCTATAAAGCACGGAAACGACAATATATTCAAGAGTAACCGTTTGCATGTCTAGAACAACAGCGCAGAATACATGAGCCATGCTGAGGAAGAAGAGCCCGCTTAAGTTGCGTGCTTCCAAAACCACCGCTGTAAAGAGTGCACCGAATACAAATCATAGTTTCATTAGTTGAAGTTGCAAACTGCGCGCAAAACAAAAACAATGATAAGGCTATTAGAATTGCTATATTTTCTTTATTCTCTGCCATACCAAGATAACAGGCATTGAAAACATAAGAATCGAAAGAAAATGATCTTCAATTAGCGATAAGGAAAGGGAATTTTCGAGATGCTCATCTATTCGATCGTGATAGTCAACTATCACAAAATCGATCATTAATTAGGCAATAATGACTAGCAACATTGATCAATATTTCCGGCTGCCACCACTGCCAATAACAGGCGAAAGCGCCGCGGATTTTATTAAATAATTATGGCTTTGACGCGCAGAATCATCCGATCCTTTTTGTGTTTAGTACCAATACCATGTCAATGACTGATAGATGCTCTGTTTTGTAATTACTCTCTTTCTCTCTCTCTGATTCTTGCGGCGCCTAGAAAGCGGAAAAAATGGCGTCCATGCAAGGAGTCCTACTATTTGTTTCCCTTATGGTTGGCCTAGCGGCTTCAATACCTGGTAAGTATACTAATACGCCGTTATCATTTATTGGTATGTGAGAAATATTATATAAAAATAGTTCATAAAGCTTACTTTACGTATGTGCCATACATTTCTGGGTCGTAAATGTGAACTTTCTATTTTGCGATACGTTTATTTACTTTTTAAAGAAAAGTACGACCGTCAGACTGCCACAATTATTGCTTTGATTATATATATATATATATATATATATATATATATATATATATATATATATATATATATATATATATATATATATATATATATATATATATATGTCTTTGGAAGAAGTGTTCTCGCTGGTATCGAATGCATATTGGCAAGTGGAGCTACACACTTATAACGTTGCAGCCCGTCCACCGGCCACGACGTAAGTTAATGAATTATTGATTGTGTTTGTTTTGTGTAAATGTCTATACCTTCATCAGCATATGCGTATATATCTATATCTATCTATCTATCTATATATATATATATATATATATATATATATATATATATATATATATATATATATATATATATATATATTTCCACTGCAATACCATTGTTCTATATAGTAAGGCCATTCGATCTAAAGCCATCTGCTCCGACAAGAATGAATTCGTTTGCAACTGCGAATACCATCGAGGTGCGCTAACCAGGCAAAGATACCCCGCACGAATCATTGACGACGCCTTCAAAAAAGCGGAAAACGTGGACCACAAGGATTTGCTCTCAAGTAACAAACAATCAGCAAAACTCTTCACATCATGTGAATCTCAGCTTAACGCACTGAGCATCAGTTCCAAATGTGGCCAACGTTCTCAATAAACACTACAACATTTTGATTCAATGTGGCCGCCTAAAAGACGTTTTTACGGAACCTCCCGGGTGGTTGATTGCCCATCACGTAACCTGCGTGATACCCTAACTTCGTCGAAAATAAACAATCGATCCAACTATGTCGGCTGTCACCCTTGCAATAAACCCCGTTGCAAGGTCTGCCCACACATGACAACTTCGCACTCCGTAACTAGCAGCGCTTCAAGCTACTCCATGAGCATCAACGGAGACTTCACTTGCGACAACACCAATGCTATCTACATGCTTGAGTAATCTACGTGCCGCAAACAATACATCGGTCAAACCGAAACATCATTCATGTTACGTTTCAACAACCACAAAGCAAACGCTTCTAACCTACCTCATCTTTCACAATCAAAGCATGTCCAGATGCCAGGTCACTCGTTTGAAAAAATCAAGGCCGCAATACTACTGTCTGGATTTAAAACTCATCGTGACCGAGAAGTTCGTAAATCTTACCTCAATAAAAAATCCAACAGTCTTCACTCTGGCATAAATCAAAGCATCGGACGTGTTGCCTTCCTTTCTGTGTAACAAGGTTTATCTTACTCATTCGCTTACACCCCCCCCCCCACACACACACAAACAGATTTTCTGTATATTTGTATTTGCAGTGTTTTCCTTTTTTTCACATATTGCATTAAAATCGCCTCTTCCATTGTTTGTATAGCGACCATAGTGACCCGTTAAATTTTGTTTAGTGATCTTTTAGTAATTCAATGTGTGCCGAACAGGTGCGCATGATATTTGTTTTGCCACGCATATGCCGCCCTAATCTCTCGTGTTTCTCTCTAACGGCTTAATCATTGCTTTATTGGTTTACACGTTTCCCGTGCGACGGCTTCCTGTTCGAACGTGCTTTGAGTTACAGCACTTATCTTATCACTCGAGGGGGCATATCAAAATATATTGTCACTGTTGTTTGTTTTGAGTCTTCTGACGTTTTTTGTGCGATATCAGTGGCCCTTAAAAGCGGCACATGCCTTGTATAAATTTCATTCCCTGACGAAGGCCGTACCGCGGCAGAAACGTTTCAAAAAGGGATTGCTTCCTCCATCGTGTACCCGATTCTTTTTTCATATATATATATATATATATATATATATATATATATATATATATATATATATATATATATATATATATATATACACATGTGCTACTGACAATAGCGCTATTCGATATCCCAACTGCTCAATTTCTCCTGCCGGATTTCCAGCCTTTACAAGTAGGTGTAACTCTTCGTCTTAATTCAATTTCAATTCATTAATAAAGCTCTACATGCAAGCAGCGGAAGTTCTGATACGACATATTGTGCGGGTCTTCTTTTCTTTCACATTCTAATCAGGGGCCACGCTACAATATTGCAGCTTGGCTGCATGCTTGCAGTACAGATCACTTTATCTGTGTGTCAGAATGATGTGGGAACTGGATGTTTCGGTGTGCTTAATGAGCAATGTCGCCTGTAACTATCCTCATCATGTCTATGTTTCTACATATTTCTTGGATAGTTTGCACTCCAATTTTGGTAAGCTGTGGTTCCATGGTTACATTGAATGTATTGCAGTGTTTTGTAAGTAAAACTCGCAGGTCAAACTCGAAGGTCACTCGAAAGCAGACTTGAAGTTCAACTCAAGCGTTATCTTTAGGAAAACAAGAGGCTCGGGTAGCATTCGGGCAAGTAGCATGCCGAAAGATTTTATTATCTAGATTTAAAAACCAGTTTTGGGATTTTGTAAAACGACCAACCGAAAAAGAAGGATATCCAAGCAGAAGCTGTTATTGCGGTACACCTTCTACATTCTCCTTATCTCAAATATCATAAGCTATAGAATAAAAATGTCTTCATTGTCGCTTGGCTACAAAATTCCAAGAACGGACCTCAACATTGCTGCATGTCTTGTAAGAACTACAATGCGAGTACGGAGCCCAACATCATGTAAAAAATATCCTAATGTATGCCTTACTATGAAGCAATTAAATGATTTTTCATCGTTGTAAATTATATACCTCTATCCATGTTCTTTAGCAATACGTAAAATATCCACGACACTGCGAACAGCGGACGAAATTGATGTTACAAATTTCCTGAGGTATATTGTGCTTATTGCAAATTTTTTTTCTTCATTACTGAATATCACTGTAACTTGTTTTCTTGAAGCGGCACTCATTTGCTTTTTCTTAATCTCATCTCAATCCCGCAGAGAAATGTCACATACCCGACGAGGACTGGGAGGTTCTGACGGAGCGCTTCCTGGCTCAGATGCCAAACGAGTACATTTTCCCAAGAGGATCGAACAACTCATCCAAGGGCAACGAAGTGCTCGCTGGTATCACCACAGGCGAGACGACCCTGACTGGCCTCTCCCATATGAAGCGCTGCGGCGCCATCCGCGCGTACTGCAAAAACGGCAAGCCTCGCGTTGACATTACCATGGTGGCCCGGGCACCACTGAAGATATCGATGCCTTGGAAGTACTGCGGCGGCAAGTCCGGCGTCGTCGCCACACAAGCGAAACACGTCAAGGTCTGCGTCAACTTCGAGGTGGACGAAATCGAGAACAACGTGACAGTCCGGCCCGTCCGGGTCTCACCGAAGTGGATCGAAACCATGGACGTGGAACTCGAAGGTGCGGGAGACACCGTCAAGACGGTTGCGTCAATCATGGGGAAGGTAATGTCGGCATTCGTCAAGGATTTCTGGATTGAGAATCTGCCCTGGAGAATTCACAAGGTCCTCGAACAGATTAGGAAGTAATGGCACAGGTAGTGGTACAACAAGTGAACGTACACTCACAGCCATTTGACCTATTTGAATTTGGCCGCTGTCAAGAATGCTTTGCTAATAAAGAGAGAGTGAAGTATATTTGAATTATGTAAGCTTCACGGGCTCGTTCATTTAGAAGAGGTTGGCTAGAGGAGAGGCTGAGAGTGAGAGGCAGCGTGGCTGGACAGGACGGTGTCATTGAGAAATTTTACTGTTGTTAATAAAGATACAGCGAAAACTTTACCGGTGTAAGGCTGCTTGTTTCCTGGTTACTGTGAGGGGAGCTCCTTTACGGAGCGCCACTGGCTATTACAGCTGTCTGGGCCAGGTCAATAGTCGTCAATAATTGGCTTTCAAAGACCGGTTCCAAGAGACGCGCATCCCGCGACAAACTGATGAGTGCATCCTTAACTAGCGGTGAGATGGCGTCTGCTGGACGCTGCGTGGGCTGATATATTTTGTGTTGGAGCGTCGGGATGGAGTCACACTACCTCACACTAGGACATTTATTGCTCTGTTTTCTGGGGAAAATATCGATGCACATTGACGCTTCTGCAATTGGTCTACCCCAGTTGCGAAGCGCATCAGCAGGGTGTTTCATTGACAACCTGCCGTTCACCTGAGAGCCTCAATTGATGATAAGCGAAAATCAAAAATACCTGTGAATTGTTGATGTTGAAACATTACTCCAGAAAGTGGTTCAGTGAATTAGACATGCAATTGTTTCCGAACTGTCAATTTGCGATTCGTAGAGCGACTGTGTGAACTGAGGCGAAAATACTTTACTACTGAGAAATAAACAATCATCGAAGAATGAGACCGGTATTTAATGAGCGATTCTTTCTCTCCTCGCTCACATATATACGTATACCCAAAAACAGCCGGGAAAGAATTTGCGACAGGTGCATACTCGACATGGTTTCTGTCCGTCTAACTTGAGGCAAATGAATGCAGCCGCATGCCATTGATTCGCAATGTCATGTTTTCGGTGCGATAAACGCAGGCCTTTGCATTTCATTATATGAACAGTTACTTCATTTTTGTAAGGGAAAAATATTCTAGATTTCTTGCGCTAGAATATTAATGTACACGAATTCGCCAGATCCCACGTACCTTGGGAATCGATAACATGCGATGCGTACGGATGGAAGGTGACTGTGTTGTAATTTTTTTATTGAGCGAAACGTTACGAAATGACGCTAAAGATATGTACAGATGTTGCACGCACAGAGATATGTTGAACACTCGCATATGTTTTATATAGCCAGTTGCTTACATTTGCTTAACCATTCCAACAACAACATGGGTATTAGCAACACCAGAAGCGGTAAGCTGATATGTAGCGCTTGTGCTCGCGAGGATGGTAGCCCACGACACTGCTACATAAATCGGCTTCAGTGGATGGCGCTTAACTCAAATGACGTTAACCCGACGCGATGGCTGTATCAAAGGAGTACATATGTAATGTTTATTGTGATGGACCTCAAGGTCCGCCGGCTACCAGACTGTCGTGCAGGCACAAGAGACGGCACGTCCGAAACGATCACTCTTTAATGGAACAAGAAGAAGAAGAACTATGGCTTCGTGACCTCGAGCGAGCGGTAGCTCGTAAGGAGCACTGATGATGATAAGAGACGTCTGCTAGGCTGACGAGGAGGAAGCTCCAACATTTATAACAAAATTGGACAGCCAGCACTGCAACCACAATTGACGTTTCACGAACATTAGGGTCTATTTGAAAAGCAGTTCCGAGACCTGGCGTGGCTCTGTGCTGGAATACTTGATTGCCACGCAGAATGCTGAGGTTCGATTCCTGCTGGGACCCTAACATTTATTCTTTGCATTCGTCGCGTCAACGCTCCCGATGTCAGCTTTTTTTAAAGCTCTCGCTTTAAAATTACCAATGTCAGTTCTCGCCGTTCCTGGGTAGATATAAACTGTCAATCACCTGTGGCACATACCCGCCCGTGGTATACGGGTATGTGCCACATGTATCTGGCGGAAAGCGTTTGACGACGTACGTCACAGGATTGTCACATTATTCATGTCATGACCAGCGAGTGATATTCTTAAAACCATTTTACCCTCCCACGCTAATTTTGTTTACCCCAAGTTAAGGGGGTGATCACGAGAGCACCCAGAAGTAGGCGGCTAGATATATAGATAGATAAATAGACAGACAGACACGCAAAGGTGCTGCACTACGCAAAGAAATACTTCGCCTTTAAAAAACCTAGTGCCACACTTCGGGCTTCTCGGCTTTTCCAAGCGGAAGTCATAGACAGTAGTCTATGACTTCCATAGTGTCAAATTTATAGCAACAGGACTTCCAGGTAAGTTTTCCGACTTCTAGTTGCGGTGTGAAGGAATATGCACCCTATTTGAGTAGTTTCATGGAGCAAAGTGGAAGCTACAGGATCTACGAAGGTGGAGAGCCCCTCGAGGTATGTTCGCCACCACGGCGGCTTATGCTGAGTGTAATTTTTCTTTCATGCTGCCTGATACCTGCATCATCGATGGGTCTGCGGATGCGCCAAATATATCAGAAAAGTAACCATAAGACGCATTTACTTGCACGCCACAAGGTGGCTTCGTTTCATGTGTACAGTTTTCAGCCACGCAGTTTTTGGGGGGCAATGTTAATTTGTCGTAAAACAAATTAACATTGCCGTCGAAGTTGTGTCGACATTGACGGCGTCGGATATCAATAAAAATTGGTGTTATCCCTCAGCAAAATATTGGCATGGACACAAATTATAATATCAGGGTTAGAGCAGCAACCCAACCGAGGTATTATGCGTGGCAGTTAAGTACTTTACCACTGAGTCACGCCATTGATTGAAACTACTTCAGCAAAAGACCGTACACAATTGTCATGACACGCAAGGAGTCGCGTTAACAGATGTAGTGTTGAGTTGCAGAAGCATAGAAACGCACCAGGTGATCAAGCCACGCTATTGCATAACTGCCAACCCACTAAAATGGGATAAGCTATATTTATCATCTTCGTCATCATTATAGGTGTCCTCCGCCACGGCTACAACGTAGGTATGCGCATTTCCCTACACACACGTGTATATAATGGGTAGTTCGCAGCTATAATTGCAATAGGAACCATTGGAGAGTGTACAAGAGCCAATATCACGCTCACAGACATTCCTTCTCTCACAGCACGGCTGAGGTGTCCACCAAGAAGCGAAGCGTCCCAAGCGATTTAGAAGGTTAGGTATGGGGCCTTGAACTTGTAGAGGCAAAGGTGACGTGTATGTTTTTTACGACAAAATTTCCTTGGAAAGAGAGGGATTCTGGGTGTGCGCCTTTGTTATATGCATGTAAATAGGAATGCACGCTGCAATCGAAAGCATTATTTTCCTTGATGTTTATTACAAAGATACATTTGAGTGTTTCTTTCCTTGCAAAAAGCACTTATAATTAAATGCACATAGGTAAAATGTAACTTGCAGGAAAACCAGGTATTGCACGGGTCCGCCGCGGTGGTGTAGCGGCTGCCGTGCTCGGCTTCTGACCCGAAGATCGCGGGTTCGATCCCTACCGCAGCGGTAGCATTTCGATGGAGGCGAAATGCTAGAGGCCCGTGTTCTGTGCGATGTGAGTGCAGGTCAAGAGAACACCAGGTGGTCGAAATTTGCGGAGCCCTCCACTACGGCGTACTTCATTATCGTATCGTGGTTTTTAGACGTAACACCCCAACAATTACTATTGGTAGGTTATTATTATTATTATTGTTGTGTTATTATTATTATTGGTATTATAGTAGTGCACGTGAAAATGGTAGTTAAAAAGCGACTCCTATTATTCCATTCTCTAAATATTTTTTCGAGTGCATGCCTATGCAGATCACTCTGCTGGAGAACGCGCTCAAGTGCTTTTAGTCGTCGCTTCCCTGTATAGCACTGAACGCTGGCACATTCTACGCTAGGCGCTGCCATCTGTACAATTTTCAAAGCTGACATGTACATGGGCGGAAAGCCTGAGCACGCACTCAATAAGGAAAATGACAGCGTATGCAGCTTTATCAGTGTGCGAAGCGAAGTCTGTTTGTTTTGCCACGCATATGTCGCCCTAATCTCTCGCGTTTCTCTCTAACGGCTTAATCATTGCTTCATTGGTTTACACGTTTCCCGTGCGACGGCTTCCTGTTCGAACGTGCTTTGAGTTACAGCACTTATCTTATCACTCGAGGTGGCACATCAAAATATATTGCCACTGTTTTTTTTTTTTTTGCTCTGACGTTTTTTGTGCGATATCAGTGGCCCTTAAAAGCGGCATATGCCTTGCATAATTTTCATTCTCTGACGAAGGCCGTGCCGCGACAGAAACGTTTCAAAAAAAAGGAATTGCTTTCTCTTACGTGTACCCGCTTCTTTTCTCATATATATATATATATATATATATATATATATATATATATATATATATATATATATATATATATATATATATATATATATATATATATATATATATATGTGTGTGTGTGTGTGTGTGTGTGTGTCTGTGCGTGTGCGTGTGTGCTCATGAACATAGCACTATTCGATATCCGAACTGCTCAATTTCTTTTCCCAGATTTCCAGCCTTTATAAGTAGGTGTAACTTTTCGTCTTAATTCATGATTCGACAATTTGTGCGGGTCTTCTATCTTTCACATTCTAATCAGGGGCCAGGCTAAAATATTGCAGCTTGGCTGCATGCTTGCAGTACAGATCACTTTATCTGTGTGTCAGAATGATGTGGGAACTGGATGTTTCGGTGTGCTTAATGGAGCAATGTCGCCTGTAACTATCCTCATCATGTCAATGTTTCTACATATTTCCTAGATAGTTTGCACTGCGATTTTGGTAAGCTGTGGTTTCATGGATAACATTAAATGTATTGCAGTGTTTTGTCGTAAGTAAAGTAAAAAGTTGGGCGAGTTGGGCGAGTTGGTGTTGGTTCCGTGTCCTTCTTTTTCTTTGTGTACCGTATTATCGCGCCCCTATATTTTGTAAGTAAAACTCGAAGGTCAAACTCGAAGGTCGCTAGAAAGCAAACTCGAAATTCAACTCAAACGTTATCTTTGCTAAAACATGAGGCTCGGGTAGCATTCGGACAAGTATCATGCCGAGAGATTTTATTATCTAGATTTAAAACAACAGTTTTCTGAAATTCTGTAAAACAACCAATTGAAAAACAACGATATCCAAGCAGAAGCTGTTATTGTGGTACGCCTTCTACATTCTCCTTATCTCAAATATCATGAGCTATAGAATAAAAATATGTCTTCATTGCCGCTTGGCTACCAAATTCCAATAATGAAGGTCAACATTGGTGAATGTCTTGTAAGAACAACAATGCGAGGACGGAGCCCAACATCATGTAAAATAAATATCCTAATGTATGCCTTACTGTGAAGCAAGTAATGGATTTTTCATCTCTGTAAATGATATACCTCTATCCATGTTTCTTTAACAATACGCAAAATATCCACGACACTGCGAACAGCGGACGAAATGGATGTGACAAATTTCCTGAGGTATATTGTGCTTATTGCACATTTTTTTTCTTCATTTGATCACTGTATCTTGTTTTCTAGAAGATGCACTAATTAACTTTTTCTTAATCTCATCTCAATCTCGCAGACAAATGTCGCATACCCGACGAGGACTGGGAGGTTCTGACGGAGCGCTTCCTGGCTCAGATGCCAAACGAGTACATTTTCCCAAGAGGATCCACCAACTCGTCCAAGGGCAACGAAGTGCTCCCTGGTATCACCAGAGGCGAGACGACCCTCACCGGCCTCTCCCATATGAAGCGCTGCGGCGCCATCCGCGCGTACTGCAAAAACGGCAAGCCTCGCGTTGACATTACCATGGTGGCCCGGGCACCGCTGAAGATATCGATGCCTTGGAAGTACTGCGGCGGCAAGTCCGGCGTCGTCGCCACACAAGCGAAACACGTCAAGGTCTGCGTCAACTTCGAGGTGGACGAAATCGAGAACAACGTGACAGTCCGGCCGGTCCGGGTCTCACCTAAGTGGATGGAAACCATGGACGTGGAACTCGAAGGTGCGGGAGACACCGTCAAGACGGTTGCGTCAATCTTGGGGAAGGTAATGTCGGCATTCGTCAAGGATTTCTGGATTGAGAACCTGCCCTGGAGGATTCACAAGGTCCTCGAACAGATTAGGAAGTAATGGCACAGGTAGTGGTCCAACAAGTGAACGTACACTTACAGCCATTTGACCTATTTGAATTTGGCCGCTGTCAAAAGAATGCTTTGCTAATAAAGAGAAAGTGAAGTATATTTGAATTATGTAACGCTTCACGGGCTCGTTCATTTAGAAGAGGTTGGCTAGAGGAGAGGGTGAGAGTGAGAGGCAGCGTGGCTGGACAGGACGGTGTCATTGAGGAATTTTACTGTTATTAATAAAGAGACAGCGAAAACTTTACCGATGTAAGGCTGCTTGTTTCCTGGTTACTGTGAGGGGAGCTCCTTTACGGAGCGCCACTGGCTATTACAGCTGTCTGGGCCTGGTCAATGGTCGTCAATAATTGGCTTTCCAAAGACCGGTTCCAAGAGACGCGCATCCCGCGACAAACTGATGAGTGCATTCTTAACTAGCGGTGAGATGGCGTCTGCTGGACGCTGCGTGCGCTGACATATTTTGTGTTGGAGCGTCGGGATGGAGTCACACTACTCACACTAGGACATTTATTGCTCTGTTTTCTGGGGAAAATATCGATGCACATTGACGCTTCTGCAATTGGTCTAGCCCAGTTGCGAAGCGCATCAGCAGGGTGTTTCATTGACAACCTGTCGTTCACCTGAGAGCCTCAATTGATGATAAGCGAAAATGAAAAATACCTGTGAATTGTTGATGTTGAAACATTACTCCAGAAAGTGGTTCAGTGAATTAGACATGCAATTGTTTCCGAACTGTCAATTTGCGATTCGTAGAGCGACTGTGTGAACTGAGGCGAAAATACTTTACTACTGAGAAATAAACAATCATCGAAGAATGAGACCGGTATTTAATGAGCGATTCTTTCTCTCCTCGCTCACATATATACGTATACCCGACAACAGCCGGGAAAGAATTTGCGACAGGTGCATACTGACGTGGTTTCTGTTCGTCTGACTTGAGGCAAATGAATGCAGCCGCATGCCATTGATTCATAATGTCATGTTTTCGGTGTGATAAACGCAGGCCTTTGCATTTCATTATATGAGGAGTTACTTAATTTTTGTAAGGGAAAAATATTCTAGATTTCTTGCGCTAGAATATTAATGTACACGAATTCGGCAGATCCCACGTACCTTGGGAATCGATGACATGCGATGCGTGCGGATGGAAGGTGACTGTGTTGTAATTTTTTTATTGAGCGAAACGTTACGAAATGACGCTAAAGATATGTACAGATGTTGCACGCACAGAGATATGTTGAACACTCGCATATGTTTTATATAGCCAGTTGTTTACATTTGCTTAACCATTCCAACGAACAACATGGGTATTAGCAACACCAGAAACGGTAAGCTGATATGTAGCGCTTGTGCTCGCGAGGATGGTAGCCCTGACACTGCTACATAAATCAACTTCAGTGGATGACGCTTAACTTCAATTGACGTTAATCCGACTTGATGGCTGTATCAAAGGAGTACATATGTAATGTTTATAAAATTGGATAGCGAGCACTGCAACCACAATTGACGTTTCACGAACATTAGCGTCTATTTGAAAAGCAGTTCTGAGACCTGGCGTGGCTCTGTGCTAAGATACTGGATTGCCACGCAGAATGCTGGGATTCGATTCCTGTTGGGACCTTGACATTTATTCTTTGCATTCGTCGCGTCAACGCTCCCGATGTCAGCTTTTTCTTAAAGCTCTCGTGTTAAAATTACAAATGTCAGTTCTCGCCGTTCCTGGGTAGATATAAACAGTCAATCACCTGTGGCACATACCCGCCCGTGATATACGGTTATGTGCCACATGTGTCTGGCGGAAAGGGTTTGACGACGTACGTCACAGGATTGTCACATTATTCATGTCATGACCAGCGAGTCATATTCTTAAAACCATTTTACCCTCCCAGGCTAATTTTGGTTTACCCCAAGTTAAGGGGGTGATCACGAGAGCACCCAGAAGTAGACGGCTAGATAGATAGATAGATAGATAGATAGATAGATAGATAGATAGATAGATAGATAGATAGATAGATAGATAGATAGATAGATAGATAGATAGATAGATAGATAGATAGATAGATAGATAGATAGATAGATAGATAGATAGATAGATAGATAGATAGATAGATAGATAGATAGACAGACAGACAGACAGACAGACACGCAAAGGTGCTGCACTACGCAAAGAAATACTTCGCCTTTAAAAAACCTAGTGCCACGCTTCGGGCTTCTCGGCTTTTCCAGCGGAAGTCATAGACAGTAGTCTATGACTTCCATAGTGCCAAATTTATAGCAACAGGACTTTCAGGTAAGTTTTCCGACTTCTAGTTGTGGTGTGAAGGAATATGCACCCTATTTGAGTAGTTTCATGGAGCAAAGTGGAAGCTACAGGATCTACGAAGGTGGAGAGCCCCTCGAGGTATGTTCGCCACCACGGCGTCTTATGCTGAGTGTAACTTTTCTTTCATGCTGCCTGATACCTGCATCATCGATGGGTCTGCGGATGCGCCAAATATATCAGAAGGGTAACCATAAGACGCATTTACTTGCACGCAACAAGGTGGCTTCGTTTCATGCGTACAGTTTTCAGCCACACAGCTCTTTCGGCAGCATTTGTCGTAAAACAAATTAACATTGCCGTCGAAGTTGTGTCGCCATTGACGGCGTCGGATATCAATAATAATTAGGGGTGTGCGAATATCCGAGTTTCGAATTCGAATCGAATAATACTTCATCGAATAATTCGACTCGACTTCCGAATATCTAGTATTCGAAGTCACGAATAATTCGACTGTACGAATATCTAAAGCGCGACAAAGGCTAATGGTGCAACTTTGTTGGCGTGAGGTGGCTAGAACTAAGGATAATGTCGTTACAGAAAGCCTTCCTTTAAAACTCTCATCGATAAACTGGTTCAAAAGTGAGGGCATATTTATTTTAAAGGAGATTAAGTCATTTGCGCACGTCATGGCTCCAGCAGAAAAGGCCAGAGAACAGTCTGGGAGACTGTCCAAACTGCTAGCGTCAAAAAAATAACGGGCACCGAGTTCAGAACTTATAGTCAAGAGGTTAAAAAAATACTCGAATGAGCTCCTGACCCCAAGGAGTGATATTTTGAAATAGTGGAAAGCGCGTAGAGCTGCACTTCATCCAGATATCGTCAAAATTGCTTTGCGATACCTTCCTTTCCCTGCTACTGAGGCGCCCAGTGAGCGCATGTTTCAATTGAACACCGTAACATCACGGCGAGAAAGTTTGAAGCCTGGTCATGTGGAACAGTTTGTGTTTCTGCATGAAACTTTGGAGTCTTTCAGTGGCAGTGTTTCGGTGGCAGTCACCGTGTTATGTGCTCGAGGACATGAGCAGACGCATTTCTTTGTTCTTTCTTTCAATTTTCAACAAAATCTTTGGCATTCGATATTCGATTCGATATTCGACATTTTTGGCCACTATTCGACACTATTCAATTCGAATTCGATTCGAGATAAAATTTTACTATTCGCACACCTTTAATAATAATTGGCGTTGTGCCTTAGCAAAATATTGCCATGGACACAAATTATAAAATCAGGGTTAGAGCCGCAACCCAACCAATGTATTGTGCGTGGCAGTTAAGTATTTTACCACAGAGTCAGGCTAATGCTTGAAACTACTTCAGAAAAAGACCCCACACAATCGTGATGACACGGAAGGAGTCGCGTCAACTGATGTAGTATTGAGTGGCATAAGCGTAGAAACGCACCAGGCATTCAAGCCACGCTATTGCATAACGAGTTGATGGTTGAAAGCTGCCAACCCACAAAAAAGGGGATAAGCTATATTTATCATCTTCGTCATCATTATCGGTGTCATCCGCCACGGCTACAACGTAGGTGAGCGCATCTCCCTACACACGCGTATATACAATGGGCACTTCGCAGCTATAATTGCGGTAGGAACCATTGGAGAGTTTACAGGAGCTAATGTCATGCTGACAGACATTCCTTTCTCTCACAGCACGGGTGAGGTGTCCACCAAGAAGCGAAGCATCGCAAGCAAATTAGAAGGTTGTGAATGGGGCCTTGAACTTTTCAGAGGCAAAGCTGAAGTGTATTTTTTACGACAAAATTTCGTTGGAAAAGAGGTTTCTGGGTGTGCGCCTTTGTTATATGCGTGTAAATAGGAAAGCACGCTGCAATCGAAAGCATTATTGTTCTTAATGTTTATTACAATGATACATTTGAGTGTTTCTTTCCTTGCAAAAAATACTTATAATTAAATGCGCATAGGTAAAATGTAACTTGCAGGAAAACTAGGCATTACACGGGTCCGCCGCGGTGGCGTAGCGGCTGCCGTGCTCGGCTGCTGACCCGAAGGTCGCGGGTTCGATCCCTGCCGCGGCGGTAGCATTCGATGGAGGCGAAATACAAGAGGCCCGTGTTTTGTGCGATGTGAGTGCAGGTCAAGAGAACACCAGGTGGTCGAAATTTGCGGAGCCCTCCACTACGGCGTACTTCATAATCATATCGTGGTTTTGACGGGACGTAACACCCCAACAATTACTATTGGTAGGTTATTATTATTATTATTGTTATGTTATTATTATTATTGGTATTATAGTAGTGCACGTGAAAATGGTAGTTAAAAAGCGACTCCTATTATTCCAGCCTGTAATTATTTTTTCGAGTGCATGCCTATGCAGATCACTCTGCTGGAGAACGCGCTCAAATGCTTTTAGTCGTCGCTTTCCCTGTCTAGCACTGCACGCTGGCACATTCTACGTTAGGCGCTGCCATCTGTACAATTTTCAAAGCTGACATGTACATGGGCGGAAAGCCCTGAGCACGCACTCAATAAGGAAAATGACAGCGTATGCAGCTTTATCAATGTGCGAAGCGAAGTCCTCATTTCGTTAATCTTCGTTAATATTGTGACAAGCAGAATGAATAGATGTGGTGTGTCGTATTGGAAAATTGCAGAGCTGCAAAAACGGCACAGATCAAGTACTACAGGAAATGCAATCTTTAGCGTTTGGACAAAACTTACCAGCCACCTTTGGGCAGAACTTTCGTTGAAGCTGGCAATAGTCGTCTTATAGCTGTAATTGCCTATAAAGTATCGGGTGTATCAGCACTAAAAAAATCATGAAAATTGTACCTCAATTGCCGAGAACGTTGCAAATACGATTAGCAGGTTTTCGGAATTTATGAAGCACCGGCACAAAATTTTCAGTCGGCGTTGAGCGTAGTGAACAGAACGATCGATATCTTAAGTTGCCTTCGTTAAACTCCATTGACGTTTATCCTACACGTAGTATTCACTAAGTGGCAAACGCAGGAAGCTTTTTTGCACTACATATTCATTCCCGCCCAGCTCCACCTACCCCCAACCACCCTACTTTTCCCCAAGGCCCCTACGAAAAATTTAAAAAAAAAAAGAAAAGAAAAACAAAGAAACTAGCGCCAATCATCCTCAGGAGCGCCGGAAATTTCAGAGCTCGTGCTATGCCAAGGCGCGGCTGCCTACATATAACTCAACGTCAAGAACACAGAGGGCGCCACCTTCCCACAAGTTTCATCTCAAAAGCCGTGTAATGGTTTCGCAATAGCGTAACTGTATGTTCCTTAACTACAGGCTACTTCAGAACATCATTGTCTAAGAACCACTGAAGAATTATGGAAGGTAAGCATTACGTGCAAGGCGAGAAAACGCCCCTTTGTTCGTGCAGTAACAGACGACATACGTTCGTGTCAGTTCGTACCGCTGTCCGCTTACGTGACATCCTTATTGATAAAAGGGATACTCTTTCACATTTACATCCCGGATATCTAACGTAGCGAGGCAATGCAGCACTTGCCTCTGGTGTCTCTTCCACTGCGGGGCCTAACACAGGTGTTCCGGATCCATCCAGCTGTTTTTGCGGTTCAGCGGGCAATCATACACCGTTTACACTTTGGCCTCAGCTGTGTTTTCCTCCTGCTCAGGCACCGACCGTAGCCTTATAAAGCTACGCCACTCGACATCGGAAAAGTGAGCTTAAGCCATCCATACGGTAAGTTCCTTTTCTCAGCCGTGTCCAAGAGAGTTCTTATTTGCAACTGAAGCCTGTGGGTCTTGCAAAGGACACTCAGATAAGCACTCCTGAAACTCTGAGTAAAATGTTGGCTTTTTTTCTCATAAACGATATTCTTTCTTCGATCTCAAAGAATCCTGCATTTATGGCGCACGTTTACGTCTATTTTCTAACCTCACAGTTGTGAACGTGCGTTTTTGTAAAACGAAAACTTTTATTTACATCACATAGTTAAAGCAATGGCTAAACGATGCCGTGAAATACCATGTCTGCGCTTAAATGACAAATATGGTTAAAAAAGTGCTAGAAGTTAAAAAGCAAATTGAAAACACATTCAACTTAGCATCGTGAAATTTAAAATCGTATTCCTAACTCTTCAAGGCAATGTTTTGGCAATTCGGCGAATGTTTGCGATTTGTAAGCGCGTTGTGGGGAATTCGAATATTTGCTCAAATTTTGACTCCAACTTCACTATAGGGAACTTTACTACGAGTCTTTTCAGAAATAATGACCGAAACATGTCTTAGCAAAGAATATTTAGCAAAATCTAAAGTACACTGTGAAATTAGGCATTAATTGTTGCGGTAGCAAATGCAGAGTAGTGTAAGAGTGGAACAAGAATATTGCTGTACGCGATATCGCCGAAAATATACCAGCGTGTTTAAACATTTTCCGATCAAGAACGGATCCATATATTAAAGCAAATC